>CAMOHE010051963.1:0-41130 GCA_946598075.1 Artocarpus hirsutus
AAAAATTTGGATCCTGGGTTATGTTTCCAATTTATCTTTTTAATTAAATAGTTTATCCAATAAATAAAAGTATTACGAAATGAAGGTAACGTCATCTGTAACGTCTGTAAAAAGGGGCGTTACATCTAGTCTACAGTCAGATGAATGAACTACCAGGGGCTCGTATGAGAGTTGGTTTAACTACTCTAGCTATGGCGGAGTATTTTTGAGATGTTAATGAACAAGATGTACTTCTATTTATCGACAATATCTTTCGTTTTGTCCAAGCAAGATCTGGAGTATCTGCCTTATTGGGTAGAATATTTCACAAAGATGAAGAAGGAAGGAACAAGCACACTTGGAGAGCACAATACAGTGGAGTTATATGCTACATTCATGAAGGTTGAATTGCTCCCGAAAAGGAATCTACTGATTCTCTCCCAATTAGTTGGACCATAGGTGCAATGATTTACTTCACAGGCGAGGTCTCTAGTTCAAGTCCAAGATGGCCTAGCTATGCCAACGAAAATAATAGAAGAAGCATTTGAGTTCTTCATGCATGCTCCGCTTGGCTCGGAGGATATAGCTCAAATAAAGTCAGGAATGCCATATTTATAAATGTGAATAGATACCTTATCTTATATTTATTGTTTTAAACATTTTGTTCCACAAAATTATCTTTATCACCAGCCTCCAATAAGGATTAGACAAAGTTTTTTTCTATTTCTATAGTTAAAATAGAGTGTGTGCACCTATCCAAAAACCTAACATGAATCACTAATCATTCAGTTTATAAACCATAATCATTACGTATGAGAGATGGCCGAGTGGTTAGAGGCGTAGCATTATAACTGTTATGTAGGCTTTTGTTTATCGAGGGTTCGAATCCCTCTCTTTCGTACCCTTCACCTAATTCACCAATATTATTACTTGCAATATATCAAATCAAATAACAATGAAAACCATTATTCCAACAGTTAGACCTTCCTTTGATATGGATTTTTTATTCCTAATCTTAATTTATGTGGTATGGATTATACTTAAAAAAAAAAAGGACAAGGAATGAAAATCTCCCTATCAATTTATGATACATGAATCTATGATACATGAGTTAGGGAAAAAACCCCGGATAAAATGCCTTCCTAGGGGTGTCTTTATACTTTAGATAATACAGGTGAAAGGGAAGATTCACTTTGAAGCGATAATCCCTAGATACACATGTGATTTTTTTATTTCAAAATTGAATCAATTGGACATAAAAAAAAAGATTAAAAAGACCTAAAGTTAAAAACTTATCAATAAATAATGTTGCTCCGATATCCAATCAAAGGGCTGTTGCGGTATCAATAAAAAAGATGGTTGTCGCCACTGGATGATGAAATGGGTTTTGGAATTTATTAACGTTCTCCAAAAAAAAAAGGTACTGTTAATAATCCCGCCGGTCCTAAAACCATTACAAGAACACCCAACAATTTATTGGGCACTGTACGAAGTATTTGAAATATGGGAAAAAATACCATTATGGTAATATCTCCAAAGGAGTTGCAAAAGATCCACAGGTTCGCCAATCATTGATGGTTCTAGAACTGTTAAACCTGCCTTACATGCAATAGTACTACTGAAAAAATATATAAAAGATCATTGGGCCTATCAACAATTTCGGGTTTGCGTCACGGTGCCACCTTTCCTGTGCTCAATATTTGTCGGTTGGAGCTGCTACGCTTGTTCACTGCTGCTACAATTTTGCTGAAAAATATCTACCACCTTGGTTTCAAAAATCTATTGTCACGGTGCTAAATCCTATCTCCAAACACTTGAAAATTACATATTTTCCCCACACACACATATACATATAACTTTCGACTTTTAACATATTACAGGTATATTACAATATCTATTATAAAATAAGCAGTATATATATATATATATCTAATTTCTGTACTTTCAATAATTCTACAAAATTCGATAGTCTAAATAACAATCCCCACTCCTTGATTCATTTGGGACTCGAAACCCCAAGTCTAAATTTTTTTTTTTAAAAAAAAAAGATAGGGAACTATCGCAACAGTAATAAATAGTATGTCATTTTTATTTTAAAAAAAAAGTACAAGAATTTGAAACTATCACAATAGTTTGCCCAAAAACAGAGCAAGAAGTATTAAGTTGAATTAAGAAAAGTTTTGAGTCTCATATCATTAGGCTTCTGCAGGGGATCACAGGTAAGAGTTGCACTTATGGGGAGATTCCAAACGGGTAAAGCTACAAAGAGCTTGACATTGACCCAACCAAGAAAGCCGCTGGTCAGAACAATTATAACATGATACATAAACCAGAAGAGAGCCTGTGGAAAGAAAAGGGAACACAGGTGTGAAACAGTCATGTGAGGAGAGAAATTGCCGATTTGGAAGCGAATGAGGGCTGAGTTGGGCCAAGGAGGAGCGAGAGAGAAAGTCATGGAAGTGAAAGAGGAGAGAAGAAGCAGGAAAGCGTGGAAGAAAATCTTTGTCAAAAAGGATTTGTTGGGATTTAGAACATTGAAAGGGGTCCCAAGTCCAGGGAATTGGAGCTTCCGATTGGGATTTGAGGAGGTTTATTTTTTTATGGAAAGTTTTTTTTTTTTATTTTTTTATTTGTTTTTTTATTTTTGATTTTGATGGTATATGTTTCACGAGAAATTTTTGCCAAGAATGTTGTTGGTGAAAAACAACATGGATTGATCATTGGTTTGTGTATTGGCCTATTGGGTAATCAATTGCTATGTTTTTGGATCAAACAAACATTAAAGAGTTTGTTTGTTTAGGAAATCAGTTGAAATTTAAAATTAGAACTTGAAAATTATAGTATGTGAGAGCTTTACACTACAGCAAATTTTTGTTTTTCATTATAGCATGTGAGAACTTTATACTGTACAAAATCTAACCTTGTTTTTTTGACAAATTTCTCAAACAAACTCAAATTTTTTTAAGGTTCAAACAAACGTTAATTAACATACCGAAAAGGGGGAAAGCAAGGTTCCCAAAGAAAACACAAGCATATATTTACAATCTATTATATGACATGTAATTATAAAAAGCATATACTTATTGCTTATCAGAAAAAAAAAAAAAAGAATATACCCACAATAACGATGAAAATGTGTACTTTTCATACGTACCAAATTCGATTGCTTACATGACAATTCTTGTACCTTTGACTAATTTGGAACTCAAATCCCCGACCCCACGTCTAGAAAATAAAATAACAAAACATCTTTGGAACAATTATAAGAATTTTTTTTGGAGCTACAACATTAATAGTATGCCACAAAAAAAACACACACACAGAGACACAACAATTTGACCTATCGCATTAATTTTCCCCAAAACGGTGCAAATAGTGATAGGTCAATTAAGAAACGTTTTAGTCCCATATCATTAGCCTTCAACAGGAGAGATGTCGTCTTGTGGAGAAATGACTATGCTGACTTGTGGGGGCACAGGCACTTGTGACTCTATATCTATATGTATGTTGGCTTCTTCATGATGATGGGACAAAGTAGAGCTTATTTGGAGATTCCAAACAGGTAAATTAGCTCCACACAGCTTGAGATCGACCCAACCAAGAAAGCGGCTCAGAATCAACATAGCAGGATACAAAAACCAGAAAAGAGCCTGGGGAAAGAAAAGGGAGCACAAGAGTGAAAGAGCCATTTGAGGAGAGAAATTGCCGAATTGGAAGCTAATCTGGGCTGCATTCGATGGAGGAGGAGTGAGAGAGAAGGTTGTGGAAGTGAAAGAGGAGAGAAGAAGCAGAAAAAAGTGGAAGCAGATCTTTGTCCAAGAGATTTGGTTGGGATTCAAGACAATATTGAAAGCGTCCCAATCCCATGCAAGGGCTTCTGATTTGGAATATTTGAGGAGGTTTATGATGATGGGGGTGAAGAATCGGAGATCATAGCCACTCATTTCTTCTTTTTTTTTTTTCTTCTTTCTCAAATGCTTGCAGTATGAGAGAGTGGATGAAGAATTATGAACTGGGTTGTTTGTTTTGAAACGGGGGTGGGATGGAACGCTTTATTTATATCTTAGTTTGGGTTCGGAACTAGGTTCGGTTGTGGATCTTTCAGGGGTCGGTCTCCCGTTAAAATTTGCAAGTCAACTACAGGAGGGTGCTACGCTGCGTTTATTAAAAAAAAAAAAGGTAAGTGTTACGCTTCCTTTATAAAAAAAAATCAAAATTTCCAAGTAGACTACAAGACGGTGTTACGCTTCGTTTATAAAAAAATCAAAGTGTTGCGCTTCGTTTATAAAAAAAAAAAAAAATCAAAAATTTGCTTCGTTTATTAAAAAAAAAAAATCCAAATTTCCAAGTAGACTACAAGAGGTGTTACCTTTGGTTTATAAAAAAAAATAGAAATTACGTCTAATTAGTTTGGATGCATGGCTATGTTTTTGGAAAAAGTTCTACATTTACTTCCAACATGAGGAGAAGAAAAAGCACAATAAAAGGTTTAAAATAATCTAATAAATCAAAATAACTGAATTTATATCAGTACCTAGGCAAAGTACATTAATCTATTTGGAACTTGTTAGCTATACTTTCATCACGTTACGTGCAAATGACTTTTGAGACCTTAAAAATTATTATCAAAGGGGAGTATTTAGTGTTAAGAAATATAGAGCTTAATTTTACGTTTTTCCAATAATCACCAAACATAACGGATTATGAAGATTCAAAATTTTATTAAAGAGAAGCTAAAAAAAATTCATAAAACACAATTTCACACTAGAGGACCAAAAAATGGGCTCTTGGCCTCGATGGGGGCAAAGAGTCTGCATTGGAGCTCCAAAAAGGTGCGCAGCCGTGTAAACACAAAGGGCCAAGTTTGGAGCAAAGGGGAAACACGCGCGATAGCGCTAGCTTAGGGGCGTGTCCGCATGCTTTTGAGGCTGGATGTGAGGAGATTCTTTTGTTTGGTTTTTGGTTTTCTCTTTCTTGAAAATCTATAAATAAGACATTGTAAGGCTTATTTGCGTAACTCATCAAATATAAAGTGAGAGGCTAGAGTGAGAAAGATGTGCAATTTTTTTGTTATAAACTTATTTATTATTATAGTGAATTTTTTTGCAACAGTTGAAATAAAAATCTACTTAATTCTAATATTAAAAATAAACCATTATAAATTTTATATATGTTTTTATTTATTTTTCCATAGAATTATGAATTCTAATTGGCAACATTTAGTACGCAAATTTGATGATGAACAGAACCTCCTCTTTTCTAATAAAAAATGAAAATAAATGTTAGTGCTCACGGCTGACCTTGATCTGCTAATAAATAGCGACCAACAAATTCTGAGCAGCGTTTGAAGGCTTTATATATCTTTGGTTTGGGTTCGGAACTAGGTTCGTTTGTCACCCTTTTGTGACTTCACACTTCGATGACTTGGCAGGGAAACCACTGTTGAGACTTTGGAAATGACTCACCGAACTCCAAATTAGCACGCGACATTTCGAGACTTTGGAAAACCCCGGAAAGTGACTCCAATCAAAATTGCCTTTGAGTTTCAAACGCTACAGAGGCTCCAAATGACGTGGCACACGACACTTTTGAGACACTGGGACTTTGGAGACTAACCCGGGAAAATGCTCTTGAGTTCCAACTGCTGCACCGGCATCGAATGACGTGGCACACGACACTTTTGAGACTTTGGAAATTACCCGGAAATGACTCTATCAAAATCGCTTTTGAGCCCAAATGCTACAGCGGCTCCGAATGACGTGGCACACGACAATTTTGAGACACTGGGACTTTGGAGAGTAACCCCGAAAATTGACTCCCATCAAAATTGCTCGAGTTCCAAATGCTGCACCGGCTTCGACTGACGTGGCACAGACACTTTTGAGACTTTGGAAATAACCCCGGAAATGGACTCTATCAAAATCGCTTCTGAGCCCAAATGCTACAGCGGCTCCGAATGACGTGGCACACTACAAATCTTGAAAACTAAATTTTATTTAATAACAGATTAAAAAAGAAAAGACAGTGACCTCTTTGGCCTTTAGAAAAAAAAAAAAAATCTTTAAAGAAAAGCCTGCGTCCACACAAAACAAAAAATTTCTAATAAGTCACAAAGATTTTTTAGCAATATATTATATTTTTTTGTTGCCAAAAATAGTTATCCTCTTTTCGTAGCTAATGTAGTAACAAGCATCTCACCCAATGTGTCTTTTGATACGGTGTTTAACAGTGGTGGTAACTATTAGTTAAAACTATTTTTATTGTAGCATGTAAAAACTTTTATACTGTAGCATATAAAAATTTTACACTGTTCATAACTAAATTAGTGGTATAAACTACCTTTAGCCAAACACACGGTTAAATAATTGAAGCTTGTTAACGTGAAAGTTTCCTACTATGAGTGTTGTGATATGTTGGTTCGTAAATTTTTAGTCTAGTGGAGAAAAGGCAAAATAACATATTTAGATTAAAACTTAATAAATAATGTGATATAATTTTAAAATGTGTAGTTTATAGATTGAGTGCTATCTTATGAGAAATAAAGTACTATCTTATGAGAAATTGAGAACAAAAACCCTAAAATATCCTTACATTTTTATCTTTTATATCTTTCACCCTCCTTCCTTACTGACATCGTTAGTGGCTGAAAATACAATATTTACCAAAAAATATTATATTTACCGTGTAATACAAAAATTTACTGGTGACTTCGTGGGATTGTCTGCAGCCGAGAAATACAATATTTACCTACAAATACCATATTTACTGTGTAAGTATAAAAATTCACCAACGACTTTAGCAAAGCACTAAAAGTCAAAAAATACAATATTTATCAAGAAATATCGTATTTACTGTGTAATATAAAAATTCACTGGCAACTTCATCGGACTGTCGACAGTCAAGAAATACAATATTTACTAAGAAATACTATATTTACTATATAATACAAAAATTCGCCAGATCATCAACGGCTAAAAAATACAATATTTATTGAGAAACACTTTTTTTACCGTGTAAATAAAAAAATTCACCGACAACTAGAAAATATAATATTTACCAAAAAAAATCGTATTTATATATTTATGCAAAATGTCACCAACGACTTTGTTGGATCGCCTACAGTCAGACAATACAATAATAACCTTGTAATACTATATTATTATGTAAATACAAAAATTCATTGGCGACTTTATCGAACTGTCGAGAGCCAAAAAATACAATACTACTCTGATAATACTATATTACCATGTAAATACTATATTTACATTAAATACAAAAATTTACCAATGACGTCGTGGGATGTCATCGACATGGACTATGCATCGACGACCGAAAAATTCTATATTTACATGGAAATCCCTCCTTAATTATTCGAAGAAAGAAAAATATTGAATATCATGAATTTGAGATAAAACAATCCCAACCATAATACGCTAGAAGGTCGTACATAAAGTTTTTTTGACTTCAAGAACTTTTGGACGTCAAATGTGCATTAATTAAGATATCGGGGATATTTTGAAAAAAAGGGTTAAAGAAAATTTGAAATTAAGTAAATGACCTCTTTTTTTTTACACCAAAAAAAGGCCTTTTTTGAGCATCGAAACTACCCCAGATTTTTCAGAGAAAAGAGAAAAATGACTGTATCGAGGAGAGGGACCTAACTAAGGTAGAAACAAAAAAACTGGAATTATTTTGATACTCAAAAACCAAAAAAAAAAAAAAAAGTCGTTGACCAAATAAAATTTTCTAAAAAAGTCATTTTTAAAAATCTCCCAAGATATCGCTTTTGAGAAGACTAAAAAAATTTATAAAAGAGTTTCTACAAGACTTTTTATAACTATATTCTAACATTTTTATCACTTACTCGAAAAAAAATAAAATAAATTCAAATGTCACTTTTTAATATTTCCATGTAAATACATAATACTTTGCTAGCGATTTTATTAGAGATGCAACAATGGGCCAAGGCCCGTGCCCGTCCTGCTACAATGATGGGCCGGGCCGGCACGGTTATGTTTGGATGCATGGTTATGTTTTTGGAAAAAGTTCTACATGTACTTGCAACATGAGGAGAAGAAAAAGCACAATAAAAGGTTTAAAAATAATCTAATAAATCAAAATAACGATTAATTTATATCAGTACCTATGCAAAGTACATTAATCTATTTGGAACTTGTTAGCTATATTTTCATCACGTTACATGCAAATGACTTTTGAGACCTTAAAAATTATTATCAAAGGGGAGTATTTAGTGTTAAGAAATATAGAGCCTAATTTTATGTTTTTCGAATAATCACCAAACATAACGGATTATGAAGATTCAAAATTTTATTAAAGAGAAGCTAAAAAAATTCACAAAACACAATTTCACACTGAAGCACCAAAAAAAGGCGCCGGGGAACGTGGGGCAAAGAGCCTGCGTTGGAGCTCCAAAAAGGAGCGCGGCAGTGCACACGTGAAGGGCCAAGTCCAAAGAGAAGAGGAAACACGTGCAGCAACGCTAGATTAAGGGCGCGTCCGCACGCTTTCGAGGTTGGACGTGAGGAGATTCTTTTTTTTTGGGTTTTTGGTTTCCTTTTTCTTGAAAATTATAACTAAGACATTGTAAGGCTTATTTGTGTAACTCATAAAATATAGAGTACGAGTGGTTAGAGTGAGAGAGGTATGCAATTTTTCTCTTGTAAACTTCTTTATTATTATAGTAAATTTTTACAACAGTGAAACAAAAATGTATGTAGTTCTCACATTAAAAGTGAACCATTATAAATTTTATGTATGCTTTTATTTATTTTTTATTTCGTATATTATGCCCTTGATAAAATTAAGGAGTCTAATTCTTAACATTTAGTACGTAAATATGATGATGAACAAAACCTCCTCTTTTTTTTGATAAAAAATGAAAATAAATGTTAGTGCACACGGCTAACCATGATCTGCTAATAAATGGCGGCCAACGAATTCTAAACTGGGACGGGTGGGAATTATACCTTTGGTTTGGGTTCGGAACTAGGTTCCGTTTTCATCACGTTACGTGAAATTGAGCTCCAAATGCAACTCCGTAGCATCAAAATGACTTTAATAAATCTAATCCTCCAAATGAGAGACGGGTGGGAATCATACCTTTGGTTTGGCCCGCGTCAAGATGACTTTAATCGTCAAGATGACTTGGTGTTTAGCAGTGGTGAGAACCACTCAGTTCCCACTACAAACTCAGTTATAAACAGTAAAAAGTTATCATATATTACAGTAACAAAAAAAATTGCTACAGTGTAAAACTCTCACATGCTACAGTAAAAATAGTTCCCACCACTCTTCCAAACACCCACTTAATAAATCTAATCCTCCAAATGAAAGACGGGTGGGAATCACACCTTTGGTTTGGGCAGCGTCAAGATGACTTGGGTTGGGCAGCGTCAAGATGACTTTAATAAATCTAATCCTCAAAATAAAAGACGGGTGGGAATTATACCTTTGGTTTGGGCAGCGTCAATAATCCTCCAAATGAAAGACTTTAATAACTCTAATCCTCCAAATGCAACTACCCTGCGTCAAAATGACTTTAATAACTCTAATGCTCCAAAAGCAAGCAGCTCCAAATGGCGTGGTACATCTCTATGACGAAAAGTAACTCTCACACCGGAGGGAAGTTTTGGCTGGAAATTGGACAACATATTTTGAAAACAAAAATTTATTTTAATAACAAGTTAAAAAACAACAATAATGCAGAATTCAAAAAAAAAAAAAGAAAGAAATACAATGACCTCTTTGGCCTTTAGAAAAAAAATTCTTTAAAGAAAAGCCTGTGTCCACACAAAACAAAAAAATTTCTAGTTAGTCACAAGGATTTTTTCTAGCAATATATTAAATATTTGTTGCTAAAAATAGTTATCCTCTTTTCACGGCTAATGTACTAATAAGCATCTCACTAAATGCCTTTTTTTTAACAACTGTAGCTTATTAACGTGAAAGTTTCCTATTATGAGTGTTGTGATATTTTGGCTCACAAATTTTTAGTTCAGGTGAGAAAGAGCAAAATAATATATTTAAAATAAACTTAGCAAATAATGTAATATAGTTACAAAATATGTAGTTTAAGCATATTATGAGAAATTGACTATTATTTCATGATAAATTGAGAATAAAAATCTAAAAATACCCCACATTTTTATCTTTTGTACCTCTCACTTTTTTCCTTTGCTGATATGGTTGGCGGCCGGAAATACAATATTTGCCCGAAAATACCATACTTACTGTATAATATAAAAATTCATCGGTGACTTTGTCGGATTGTCGCAAGCTAGGAAATAGAATATTTACTAAGAAATACTATATTTACCATGTAATACAAAAATTCGTCGGACCGCTAGCAGTCAGAAAATACAATATTTATCGAAAAGTATTGTATTTACCATGTAATACAAAAAATTCACCTATGACTTTACTGAATTGTCAATGGTTAGAAAATATAATATTTATTAGAAAATAATGTATTGACCATGTAAATATAAAAATTTACCCGCGACTTTACCGAAGCACCGATTGTCGGGAAATACAATGTTTATGGGGAAATATCGCATTTACTGTGTAATATACGTGTAATATAAAAATTCACCGGATTGCCGACGGCTGAGAAATACAATATTTATCAAGAAACACTATATTTATTATGTAATACAAAAATTCACTAACACGCTGGTAGCCGAGAAATACAATATTTATTAAAAAAATACTATTTTTAATGTGTAAATATAAAAATTCACTGACGACTGAGATATACAATATTTATCGAAAAATATCGTATTTATTGTGTAAATATAAAATTTTACTAGCGACTTCGTCGGACCACCGACGGTCAAAAAAATGCAATAATAACCTTGTAATACTGTATTACTATATAAATACAAAAATTCACCAACGATTATGCCTGACAGCCGGCAACTGAGAAACGCATTATTACTCTAGTAATATTATATTACTGTGTAAATACTATACCTATATTAAATATAAAAATTTACCGACAATATCGTTGGCTGTCATCGACACTAGCGGTTAAAAAATACTATATTTATGTGGAAATATAATATTCTGTGTAAATATGTAATACTTTACTAGCGATTTTGTCGCACTTCACGGGCATCAGCCAAGTTTACGACAGCCAAAAACTATCACATTTTACTGTGAATATTTCATTTTTATAAAAAGAAAAAAAAAATAAAATAAACATCACCACAAACCAGGTTATATACAAAAAAAACCTCTACAAGTAGTTGCAGATCACCACCGCGTGCCATCACCACTGCGCGTCCGACGTTACCACCGCCATATATAGAGTCGCCGGACTCTAATATACAAGATATAAGAAGTGGCAGCTCTTCTCTTTCGGCACGATAGCTCCTCCGCAAGTCGCACAATCTCTAGCATGACAGCTCCATAATAAGAGCCGATCGGTTTGTCGCTACAGTGTCCATCGGCAACTCGACTTCATCAAGATCTCAGCATAGAGCGGCATAAACGAAGAGATCGTTTGACGACAATCACAATCCTGGCACTGCAAAATCACCATGATCAACCTTCGATGGGAGAGCCTCAACATGGCGGAAGGAAATCGAATCTGCCTGCTAGCGCCGAATCATCGCTAGAGGTCACCAAATTTGAGGAAGCAGCGACAAAAATTGGACTAGCAGCAAAAAACTCGTTGGTTTTCTTCGTCTTTGGTGATTTTCTCGCCACATCTTCTAGATGAAAGCGATGGAGATCCTGAGGAGAGGGAAACACTCGAGGATGAGGGAGTGAAGAGAGAAAAGCAAAATTGAGAAAAGAAAAAAACTCAGAGCAGGGGCATTTTTAGGGTTTTAACTGCTTTATCATATTGATTTGTACAAATTAGCTATTTATTTTACATTTTCAAAATATCTGACATTATGTACTCATCAATTAGTAAAATATGTTGTTTTGTGCAATTTCTCTTTTATAATTTAACTCAAGTTGTTTTTTGGTTCTTGTTATTTTTTAAATCTGTATTATTGTTGCTTTTATTTATTTTTAGGTTGTTATTGTATTGGTATCTTATGTTTTAATGTAATTTTACCTCAGTATCCTATTATTGGAAAAATATTAAAAGGAACTAAATTATTTTCAGAAATATTACTTTGATACCCTAAGCCTATGTCTTGGGATATAAATTTTTCAACTTACCATTTGATTAATAAATTATCCTAAAATAGTTTGGTAATACTATAAAAGAAAATATAAAGACAAAGATAAAAAATAGAAATCAACATATATCGGTTTTTTCTTATAGAATTTTACGAAATTAATTTGGGTTTTATTAATTAAACAGTAGGCTAGAAATTTAACATTACAAAATATGATTTTAGGGTGCTAGAATTAAAATTTTGAAGACTGCCAAGTTATCTTTTCAATATTATTTAAACAATAGATACTAATGTGATATTTCATCAAAATACATGGTATCAAAATAATAGAAGTATTATTTATGTTGCTTGAATATTATTCTTACTTGTTATTAAAAGTGAAAAATTGTTTTATTAAATATGCATCGTTTGTGATTAAAAAAACTGTTACGTCCAAAAAAAAAAAAAGATTCTTGTTCTGTGCACGTGTAGAGGGGGTAATTGAGGGAGTAATTCACTTTTCATTGCCAGAACCCACTTTACATAACATCGGAAATTAAATGTTAAGGTGAAGAACTGCCATAACAATTTACCCGAAAAAATAATTCCAAACTTGATTTATTTAAAGGTGATTTTAAAAAGGGGCAGAAAAAGGGGCACAAGTATACTCTACAAATTCATTCTCAAAAGCCGAAAAGGGAATTAAATCACATATTCAAAGGGGAAAACCGTAATTTTGTTACGTCAGAACAATCAAAAGCTATTATTTTAAAAAAATACTATTAAACGCCATCACTTTCCCTAAAAGAAAAAAAAAATATAGTTCCTTTATTCGAAAACAAAAAACAAAAAAAATCCAATAAAGATAGGGATCATGGCCAAAGCTAGAAATAGTGAGCAAGTGATGGTTTCCCCTGACGGTGACAGGCTAAATCCCCATGGCCTCGTCGTTACATATGTATACATATGAGGAGAAGAAAATGGAGTCGGAGAAAACGAATGAATGGGAACGTTGAAAAAAAAAAAGATATTGGAGAAATTCATACAGTACGTGAGGAACAAAATTTGGAGACATTGCAAAGGTTACTAAGGCCACACACGCAAAGCGAGCGATGGAGCAATTGAAGAGCATAAGGGCCGAATTTGGAGCTATAGGATGGGTTAGGTTGGCAAGGTTACCTTTTCCTTGTGGAGCGATTGGGAAAGTTGGCAAGGAATCAAATTGCCATTTCAGACGAGTCGAATATATATATTATCAATTGTTCTATGGCGTGAAATTGGCAAGATTTCTATTTACTAAGCCGATTATCAATTGTTTTAGAGAGGGAGAGTGGGGAGTTCTCAGCTTTGCTATTTTTCCTTTCACGCTACTGCAAGTGATTTTTTACAACAATGTCAAGTAAAAGGATTTTCTTTCCCTCTAAAAAAAAAAGTAAAAAGGATATTTTTTTTCCTCGAAACAATTGGTATTCAACTTAGACCATTTTTTAGTGCAAATACCGATATCAATATTATATTTACCATAAAAAATGTAAAAATAGTATATTTAATGTATTATTTTATTTTATACTTCAATATATAATGTTATCTAAAATATCATATTTACCTTTTGTCGTAATTATTAAACATCAAAACTTATAAATAGTAAACTTTTAATATTAAAATATTAAAAATAAGGATGTTGTAATTATTAAAGGAAAAAAAATCAATGCAACAACTAATATAAATCAAATACTAAATTTGCCACAAAGTTTAACATATATTAAATTTAATTTTGACACTAAAAATAACAATGTGTTGAAGAGGTTTTTTTTTTTTTTTTAACATTCAAATGCTAAATTCACCCTTGCTGACCTTGCCAATTTCACGCGCAAAACAATTTAATATTGATATTTTTGGAGATGCTCTTAGAAAATAGTAACCTTGCTGACCTTGCCAATTTCACGCGCAAAACAATTGAAATTCGGCTTGCCGATTTCACGCCCTTAAAAAGAAATGTTAATCTTGCTAACCCTCTCTATTGCTCCAAATTTGACCCTCACGCTCACTCGCTTTCCGTGTCTGGTCTTGGTAACCTCTGCCAATTTCTTTAAATTTGCCCCTCATGCTTAGTACCACTGTCAATTTCTCAAAAAAAAAAAAAAAAAAAAAATCATGAAATTCAGAGGCGGGAAGACTTTTGCAATAAATTGTTGCATTCTCATTAAATTAATAAACCCATCCCTATCGTTATTGGCAATAATACCTTCCTACTTTGATATTATATCCTTTTGCTTTAATATATCCTTTCCAATTTTGAGCTTTTTTATTATAAAAAAAAAACTTTTGCCTTTTCTCAGTGGGCAAAAGAAAAAAAAAGAAAAAAAGAGTAAACAGTCTGGTTAAAAGATGCAGTCAACAAGATGTAAGCACTTTGCACGCAAATTTCCCCAATTTCTCCCTTGAAGAAAGCTTGTTCCTCAAAGTCCCTTCTGCGCACTCTGCAATGAATGGAGAACATTTTCGAATTTCTTTCATCCTTTCTTGCTGATAACTCTATTAAAAAATAGTCATTTTGCACTTAATTGCACATAAATTTGCTATGTTCTCTAGACATTTGTTTTAATTTTTTGTTCCATTTTAGTTGATCTGATTTTATTTGTTTTTATTCTATTATTTATTTGAGTAAATTGCATGGATAATCCCCAAACTTTTTAATGAATGACATCTTCGTCCCACTTTTTTTTAAAATTTTGTTAAAACATACTCAAACTCTTAAATCCTTAGCAGTCAATAGACTTCCGTCAAAACTAACCCATAACCTAGTGGAATCAGGCATGTGTGCCTCACGAGAGATTTTTTGAGATTGTAATTACTAAAACGTCCTTCTTTTTATTAGTTTTGGCAAAATGTCCTCAAACTATTTCATTCGTTTTTTTTTTTTTGGTAATTTCCATCCATTTTGTTTTTTCATCCGTTATCTCCATTCTTCTTACAAATCCAACCGCCTTTGAATGAGTGATATGAATTCAGATTAAATTCCATCTTGTTGCATGGAAATGTATTAAATAATATTCAATTATATCCCATGACCCAATGAATGTTGTGGGGGAGCTCAGCCTAGATTCTGACATTTATTCTCGTTAAGATTTTGTTCCTCATTCATAGATAGCCTGATTCCTGATCCATTAATATGTGCAACTCTAAGTTACTATCGTTATGATAAACAACATTGGATAATCAGATGCATCTTGGTATTGCACCATAAATTGAAATGTCTAGGTAGATTCTCTGTTTTTCCCTCCCTATTTTTGGATTAAATAAGGTGCTCTGATGAACACATGTCTGACAAAAATTGCTCTTATCAAACGAAACATAGACAATTTTTTATTCTACAAAGCCGAAAAGGATTTACATTACACATGGGAGATTTGTTGTTATGATAACTTATACCAATACAATATGGGAAACCATAATATCCGTTGCCTTCAAACTACTTGAAACTATCACTTCCTTTTAAGACAATAACAACAGTATAACAGAGCTGCCGTCTTCAGGGGAAATGTGATCTTCAATGAGTTGGGGCAAAGGAAGCGAGAAATTGAAGCGAACCAAGATTAAGGCTATCCAACATGCCTTCCGCGCGAAGCAAGCGTGACATTCAAAAACTGACAGGTCCAGTGGCAACGCTTAGTAGGTTCATAGTCCGCTCTTATGATAGGTGTTTGCCATTTTTCCAACCGTTGAAGAAGAAAGTGAAATTTGAAAGGAGCCATCGGTGCAAATAAGCTTTCCAAGACCTGAAAAGATATCTAATGACTCCTCCCATCCTTTCCAAGCCAGTTGCGGGAGAACCTTTAAATCTATATTTGATGGTCACTAAAACTGCAGTGTGCTCAACCCTCGTAAGAGAAAAAGTTGAGATCCAAAAGCCGGTATTCTTCATCAGCTGCACATTGCTCGATGTAGAAATGAGATATGATGCGATTGAAAAGCTCGCTATAGCCCTCGTTACATCCGCTCGTAAGTTGCACCCATTTTTTGAAGGTCATACAATTATTGTGTTCTTGTCGTATCTGGTGTGAGCCATTTTGCACAAACCGTATGTTTTTAGAAGATTGACCAAGTGGGCAATCATACTTTACCGACTTCGATATCGAGTATCGTCCATGGACAACATTGAAGGCTCAAGTGTTGACAGACTTTGTAGCTGAGCTGAAGTAAGAGCCCAAAGAAGATGAGCTAAAAATATGGACAATGTAGGTGGACAAATCAAGCAATGAGAGAGGCTTAGGAGTTGAATACTGCGATCACCAACTAGCAAGGAGATCGAGTAATCCTTCAGATTAGATTTTGAGGCAATCAACAATGAAACAGAGTATGAAGTGATGATTGTTAGGTTAAAGTTGGCAAAGGCATTGGGGCTTGTTAAGCTCATCGATGAGAGCAATTCAATTCTAATTGTCAACCAGATCATGGTGAGTACAAGGTGCCAGATGATAAGATGGTTTCTTATTTGGAAATTGTCAATGATCTCAAGTCTCAGTTTGAAAGGTTTTGAAGTGAAGCACGTACCACACGAATCAAACACAAGGGCAGATGCATTTGTCAACCTTGGCGTCTCAGTCGAAGTGAAGGAGAAGATGGTCATTCCTCTTGGATATATTGAGCACCCGAGCATTGCAAAGAGAGAGGAAGCACAATATGTCGACCCGAGAAATGACTGGTGGACCCAATCAAGATACACATTAGTGAAAGGTGGTTGCCAGATGACAAACAAGTTGCAAAATAGATGAAAGTCCAAGCGGCTAGATACTATGTTGCCAATAAACTTTCCAGCCTCATATGAGAATGGAAAACTAAAGCATTTTCTGCATCGATGGATGAAGAATCATGAACATAATGATTTCTAATTGACCATGTTCCTAGAAAAAAGATACTTTCGAGAGGGAGCACTACAAGCAATTGATCGCGGGACCCTATCTTCGATGCTTTGGTAGGGACGAAGCAGAATGAGTGATCAGAGAAATCTATGAAGGATCTTATGACAATCACTCAAGGGGACAATCTCATTGCAACAAGATTAAGAGGCATGGCTGTTTCTGGCCTACGATGCTTAGCGACTCCAAAGACTTCACCAAGAAATATAACAGTTGTTAAAGGCACGCACTGATAATCCATTAGTCAATCGAGGAGCTCTCTTGGATCAGCTCGTGGTATCTGTTCATGAAGTACTTGATAGACATGATCGGATTGCTTCCACCTATTCCAGTTCAAGTCAGTATCTACTAGTTTTTACTAATTACTTTTTGAAGTGATCAACGTGAGGCTTTTGCAGATGTAAAAGAGAAAGATGTTGAATGTTTCATCTAGAGGAACATCATCCATTAGTTTGGAGTATCTAGAGATATCGTCACCAACAATGGTTTCCAGTTTATCTCTTGTTCATTCAAGAAATTTTGTCAAGATTGGGAGATCATTTTGAGTTTCTCAACTCATAGGTATCCACAAGGAAACAAACAAGCCGAGGCCACCAACAAAACCATAGTCAGAAACCACAGGAAAAAGTTAGAGGTAAGGAAATGTTGCTAGGTTGAGAAGCTATCAATGGTCCTGTGGGTGTATCAAACGATCGTAAGAAGAGTAACAGGTGAGTCATCCTTTTCTATTGTCTATGGAACTAAGGTTGTAATACCGACCGAAGTTGTTTTCCATGACCTTCGCATTGACTATTCCTTTCTAAACGAGCCAACCAATGATGAGATGCTTAAGGATGTGCTCGATCTGATTGACAAAAGAAGGAGAATGCTCTCTATTGCCTTGGCTGTTACCAACAAGCTGTATCCAAGTGCTACAATGCCAAGGTGAAGACCACAAGACTTGCACAGGGGGAGCTAGTTTTGTAGAAGGTATTCCAAAACACAAGAGAGGCGAATGCTGGGAAGCTGGAAACAAATTAGGGAGGTCTATACATGATTAGAAGGGTTGTTCGAGACAAAATACACAGGCTTGAAAAGCTCGATAAGACAACAATCAACAAAATCTAGAACGTGCACCACCTTTGAAATACTATTTGTAATTTTTGTTTTTTATAAGGACTAAAATTTAATAGTTTTTTTTTTAGGTTTTTTTTTTTCCTATTCGGTTTGAATCCTGATAGGTTGTCACTCGATGTATTCCTTGAATGTCGAACAAATGAAGAAGTTATTAATGGTTGTAATGCTTTAGGCTTATAAAGGTGAACTACATACTGCTTGATCCCTACCCATAGATATGTAGTCAGGTCTTGTCTAAAAAACAAGCGCAGACACTTCATCAAAAGAGCAACCATTTTTGCTTGAAGCTCTATGCCTCAAGTATTTATCATTTTACCAACATTAGTTTAGATTCACTCACCTAGTATTTGATTTGATTACACTGTCCTCAATGCTACTTAATTTTACTGACATTGGGTTTCAATTCACTCATCTAGTGTTTGGTTCCATTACGCCGTCTTCACAACTACTTAATTCTACCAACATTAAGTCCGATCTACTCATCTAATGTTCGGTCGACTAAGACATCTTCACGGCTCATCAACTTATCAATGTTGGGTTCGATCTACTCATTCAATATTCTACATGCTGTCTTCGCAGCTCAATATTAGACCCAGTTTGGGTTCGATTTATTCACCCAGTAGTCTTACTGTCTCAGCGACGTTGGGTTCAATTCCTTGACCCAATATTCTATTCAATAATTGATTTGGAAGAATTGAGTTTGATTTCGAACTCAAGTTGTGCAATTGATTCGTTTAGTTTATTGTCACGTCCAAAGTTCTTTATTTTCGATTCGATTACAAAATAAAACCTTAAGGGGGAGAAGAGATATATTGCATTAAAAAACATCAATGTTTACAACAAAACACACCGTCTAGAATACAAAATAGTTCGTCTGAAGCAAAAAAAAAAAAAAAGAGCAAAAAGAATCATTCTACTGCCTCTGGAGGGTTCGATGAGCTCGTGTGAACTAGAGGCCAGTCGGGGGCCAAATCATCTTTCCCTGCTTCTGTCTCTTTTTGGGCTGTCTCCTCAACAATTTCACGTTCAACAACAATCTCCTTCTCACTCTCATTGTCATCATCGTTTTGAAGCAAGTGCTTTCTTGATATCAGCAATCTTGATGTCGATGTCGACTACTTCGATAGAGTTTCCATGCACATCGATGACTTGCTCAGTTAGCTCTTTGATCTCCCCGTCCTCAACATTGATCACTCTAGTGGCCTCGTTCAGCTTAAGTTCAAGAGTGCGAATGGTAGTGCCTGATTTGAAGAACTTTTGGTTTGCATTGTTGAGGGCAGCAGATAGTTGGCGGATTTCATCCTTTGCTCTTGCCTTAGTCTCAGCTTTAGATTTTTTCTCCTCGATGGCCTTCAATAATTTGAGGTCCTATTCGGCCAAAAGTTTGTTCCTAACAAAAAAAAAGTGATTAGAACCAATTTGTTAAACAGTTTTTATATAACAAGTTTGCTTTCCCATCTAGACGGTACATCTTAACCGTAGGATCTCGACAATGAACATCAACGGAGCTAAGTGCCGCCACTTTGCCTCACAAAAGTACCGAATAAAAACTATAATAAATACTTGCATTTGAAAAAAAAAAAAATCTATCGAAAAACCTTGTTCTTTTTCCCTCTTTATTTGTTCGTTTAGTTTGCAAAGTTTTATTGCTTAGTGCCTTTTTTTTTTTTTTCCCTGTCAGAATGCGTATTTAGAGGAGCCAGGTATAGTAGTGATTTTCTTCCAAAGATACTTCAAGTGATTTCCTGAACGTTAATGCCTTAAATTTTAAGGAAAATAAATTTTCTTTTTGAGAAAAAATTGCAGCTTTTGTACATTGAAGCATAACCACATAACGTAGTCGTGCATAATATGCGAAGGAGTTGAAGATGTAAATTAAGAAAAATCCCCTGTTAAGGGACGAAAATTTGTGAAGGGAAAAAAAAATCCTGTCAGTGAAACTTTTTTATAAATCTATTATAGCAATCAAATTGCATAGTTCCTATTGTTATTTTATAGTATTTAGGAATCCAGTGTCGAACACCAAAGTTCTAAATATTTTAATGTAAAGTTTTTATATGCTACAGCATAAATGTTTTAGTTTTAACTTTAAGTTTAACTTGATCCTAGACGCTCTCTATATACTTTTTTTATTATTATTTTAATGTAATTTTGATAAAAGATTAAACAGTTAAAAAAGTAAACGGTTCTTATATCATTTTCTGCTGGGACTTGGGTCTATTGCATCCGAGGTTTCCATGGATCTCACAAGGGACAAACAATTGCGTCCAAAAAGTCAAGCGGGCGTACAATTGCCAACCGCTTTCGTTGTTGCCTCCACTAAACCGTCTTTTTTTAAGGACTAAACCGCCTATTAATATCTTTCCTCATCCGCGTATAAAATTACAGTATAGGCATGAAAAGTTTCAGAAACTATAGTATATGATATATTAAATGTATAGTAACATTTCTTCTTTTTTTTTTTTTTGTAACGTCTTCGGGGATATGTTATCTTATTCTTGTGGTTTTGTTCAAACTATGAATAAAAAACGTTATAGAGCCTTTGAGTATGGTTCAATCGTTACCGTTAGAAAGATCAACAAAATTGAGAAACTTTAAATAAGTTACTTGACTGAACGTATTCAAATCATCTAAAATAGACATGGAACTGTTTAGATAGTGGGGAAAAAAACATAAGAGTATTTTTTTTAGAAAATCTATAAATCACGGCAACGTTGACAGTGTCTCTACTTTTTCTGGTTGTAGGCCATGTCAAAAAGGTGTACCTGATTGTTTTTTTTCCCCCAACAAACTACCCCACAGTGCTAGGATATGCGCTATCAAATTCATTCAAGTCTTTTCCATAGGAAAAACAATACCTCCAACTGTTTCTAATATTTGGGGGACTATGCAATATATATATATATATATATATATTTATATGTGTGGATATATATAGTGCACATGCAACAAATAACTGAAATAAGTTCACATAAAGTAAAAAAAAAAGGAAAGAAAGCAAGTGGAAAGATGCTACAACGTGAGAAGCAAGTATTGAAAATTTTTAGAGTCAGTAATTTTTACCAAAAGCTAAGAGAACGCTAAAATTAAGCAAATGGGGTACATAATTAATTGCATAGCATTTTGATAAGATGCCTATAAACGTTAAAAAAGAAGAAGATGAAAACGAGTTGGTTAAATTAAAGACTTCCAACTTGCCGTTCACTTTTGAGCTGTATAGGCTAGAGTTTTTTTATTTATTTTTTTATCTCAACATATTTAGCAAGGTTATTAATAAAACAGTAAAATTCAATTTAAAAAATACATTATATACTAGATTAAGACTTATAGCTTCATAAAAAGTGGGGTTTCAATTCTATGGAGGAGAAAGATTTTTCTTAACAAGTAGAACTAAGATAAACAATATTGACTAATTCCAGGGACAAGACCATAAGCACAAGGGTCAACGTCCATCCCTTAAACTTTTTCTTATAATTTTATATACAAATTTTATAAAACTTGTTTTTCGTTTCCGTAAAATTATATTTCCCTAATACGTATTATGCCTCTTAAAATCAATTTTATCCTTCATTTCAAAAGTTGAGCAAAACTAATGTCTCCTTTACTCATTTTTCTTGTTTCTGTCCTTAAATACTTGGTTTCATTTGGGTATTTGACAGTAAAATAAAATATTTCAACAGATTCCCCTTTTTCCCCCCGATATTTTTGGATCAAACAAAAAGTGCTCCGAGGAACACATATCAGACATCTGACAAAAAATGCGCTTATCAAACAAAGCATATCAGACAAATTTTATTCTCACAAGCCGAAAAAGGAATTACGTCACATACGGGACATTTGTTCTTATGATAACATTATAATCCAATATAGGGAAACCATAATATCCGTTACCTTAAAACTAGTTGAAACTATCACTTCCTATCAAAACAATAACAACAACAGTACAACAGAGCAAAGTAATGCCAAAACTAAAATCAGAGCAAATAATGGTTTCCCGAAACAGTGACAGGTCAAAGCACCAAAGTCTCGTCATTAGCTTCCGCATGAGAGTCGCCGTCTTCTGGGGAAACGTGATCTTCACTGACTTGGGGTAAAGGAAGAGGGGCTTGCGACTCAATATCTATCTCTGCTTCCAGTTGATGGTGATGAGTGAGAGTGGAATTTATATGGAGATTCCACACAGGAAAATCTGCGAGCTTCTTATTGATCCAATCCAAAAAGCGCCTAAGAAAGAAGAACAATGAAGAAAAGCACATGGCAAAGATTAGAATAGCAGGGTAAGCGTACCAGAAAAGATCCCGGGGAAGGACAATGGAGGCTACAAGTGAAACAGTGAGGTGAGGCGAGAATTTTCCGAATTGGAAGCGAATGAGGTGGATGGTGGTGCTATTAGGCGGAGGAGTGAGGGAGACGCTCGAGGAAGTGGCAGAAAATAGGAGAAGCATGAAAGTGGTAAAACAGAGCTTGGTCCAAGTAGTTTGGCGGGCATTAATGTAAAAATGAAAGGGATCCCAATTATTCCATTCATAGGGATTGGAAACAGCAGCTTCGGATTGGGATTTGAGCAAGTTTATGAGAATGGGTATGGCGTATCTCAGATCGAAGTGGCTCATGGTTCTCGCCAAGCGTAGATAGCTAGAATTGGTTGCGTTACTCATCCTGTGAAGTCTATAATATAGGAGGAACTGGAGAGAATGAAAAAGAGCGGGCTTTGTTTCGTTTTTTTCCCCCTTGGAAAAAGAGACAAATAGAGAGACACAGAAATAGAGAAAGGGAGAGAGGTCTTGTGACTTGTGTGGCCAACGACCTTCGGCTTTTATGGACATGACTTACCTTCTCTTTTTTCCTTTTTTTTTTTTTTTTTTGACGCCACCACCCAAACTAATTCAACGATTCGAGACAAAAGATGAAAAGTACATTTGAGACAATTTGAAAAGGATGAACAGGACCCTCGTCTTTCCAGATTCGAGACAAAAGATGAAAAGTACATTTGAGACAATTTGAAAAGGATGAACAGGACCCTCGTCTTTCCAGATTCGAGACAAAAGATGAAAAGGACCCTCTCCTCTTAAGAGACAAAAGATGAAAAGGACCCTGACTTGGATTTCCACTTGATACACGGACCGTACGACAGGTTTGCTTTCCCATGCAGGCGGTACATCTCAACCGTACGATCTCGACAATGAACATGGACTGAGCCAAGTGCCGCAGCTTCGCATAAATGACTTTAAATTAATGATTTTATTTAAGTTAATATGATTTAAATTAATAATTTAAATTGTAATTTAAATTTAAGTTTAGATGTATATTTAAATTTTAATCTGAATATAAAATAAAATTAAAATTTTTGTTTAAAAAAATATAGAAAATAGTTTTTGATTTATCAACAAATCTAATAAAATTTTAATTTTAATGATCTTAAAAAAATATACAATATGAATATAAATTTGTTCCTCTCTTCACTTGAAACACAGTAAAAAAAGAATCATATCAATTGGATAACAATAAAGAAATTATGATTTTTTTCTCAAATATAAAAGAGAGAATTTTAGTTTTTATTGTAGCAGAGATATCCGAATATCAAAGGTTTAGGAGGAAGTCAAAACTCTGAAAACTAGATTCATGATGCTCAAAGAATTCCGATTTTGGGAGAGATAAACACGTAGCCAAAGAACTCTTAATACTTGAATCTAAATTTGAATCCAAAGAATTTTCGAAACAAACAGAACGAACCTAAAAAATCTATCAAAAAACCTTGTTCTTTTTCCCTTTTTAATTTGTAAGTTTAGTTTGCAAAGTTTTATTGTTTTTTTCTCTATCAGAATAATGTTAATTTTTTAAATTATGTGCAAGGTAATTGTAGGAGGGATAAAGATTTTCTTCCAACGATACTTCAGTGATTTCTATGACGACCCGCCTTTTCAGGCAGTCACTTTACTTTCTTAAAATATTATTAGTTGAATAGTAATCTTACTTACTTAGTCAAAAAAATACTGAATTAATTTTTTTTTAATTTTCCTTTTTTTCTCTCTCTTCACTTTTTATAAAAAAATTTATGGTCTACGCAGTCTAATTCTGTACTGTGTGACCTTAAATAGTTCAATTCTTACACTGCATCACTTTTACAGTGTAATTTTTATATTACATAACTTTATCAATGTAATTCCTTACAGTGTATTATTTTAATACCGTATAATTTTTCATGTTATTATGCAGTATTTCTCCTTAAATTGTATTTTTTTGTCTTAATATAATCCTTAACTTAATGCATTTTTATTGCATTAGAAATTCCTAGTTGTTACAATCTATCCTTGTTAACAATTTTCGTCCTAAAAAATTAGAACCTTCCGGGGTAATTCATCTCTTTATCCTCCTTTCTGTCCTTAACATGATTCCTTGGTCATTACTTTCTAACTAAAACTAAGCCTCCATTTTGAAACTTGTACAATTTTCATCATTTTACTGGTATATTTCTTTGCATTGTAACACCATACTTCCACTGCGCAACTCTAATCTTTTAGCATTTGTGTGCAATTTCCATTCGTTTAGAGGTTTAGCATTCTACCAATGAATGCTATTCTTAAAAATAGGGTTCATTTTCAGTCCAATCTCATCATCATGACCATTTAAAAATTAAGGTCATCCGACCATAAATCCATAATTTTCAGTCCTATATCCATTTTAAACTTACATTTTGTCGTAATTTTTCTCATAACGTATAGATCTCCAGCTTCCATCCTCCCATCGGTGAGGTTTTTGCTTACGAACTTGGCGTCATTGTCTTGACCATGACTCCCATCCAGGCAGTTACGCGTTCAGTCGCATGTCTCAGCTCAGCTACAGAGTGCTTAAGCTCGAAAGAGTTGCATAGTTAGTCATCAAATGTCTGGTTGCTCTCAGGCACTCTCGTTTCATAGAGCACAAAAAATCACTTTCGAACCTCTTATTTCGTTAACTTGATCTGCTTTCCTAGTTATACATGTAGCTAATACCGAATTGACTTCTAACAGAGCAAGATTTGCCCATACAGAGACACCATCGTGCGTATATACATCATAACGTGTTGTGAGCTCAACTTCTTGATTTTTGAGCCTTCGGCCATTTGTTGACCATCATTGACTAGGTTTGATTATCATTAACTTGACAACACTGAGGAACGATAACTGTCGTCGACTTGCGGGAACATTCTAGCACAAAACATTACGTTCATCCTTTGACCTTTGTCTTCCTCTTCGTTCATCCAGGTATGCCAATATTAAAGGCAATGCCTGACATAAACACGTAATCGTAAAAAACTAACTTTTCTTCTTACTGAACTTAGCTTACTTACTTGAGCTATGGTGTAGCGGGCATATGACAGTACGAGATGGGATGGTAGGATACCGCTTTGATACCACCTGTGACTAGTTGTTTTTTCGGACAGTCACTTTACTTACTTAAAACATTATTACTTGAACAGTAATCTTACTTACTTAGTAAGAAAAATATTTAATTTTTTTTTTTGAATTTTCCTTTTTTTTATTTCTCTCTTCACTTTTTATAAAAAATTTATGGTTTATACAGTCTAATTTTGTACTGTGTGATCTTAAACAATCCAATTCTTATACTGCATTACTTTTACAGTATAATTTTTATACTATATAACTTTATCAGTGTACTTTCTTACACTGTATTATTTTGATACCGTATAATTTTTCATATTATTGTACAATATTTCTCCTTAAATTGTATTTTTCGTCTTAATATAATCTTTAACTTAATGCATTTTTAATGCATTTGACATTCTCGGTTGTTACAATTTTTTTCATGAATGTTAATGCCTTTAAATTTTAAGGAAAATAAATTTTCTTTTTAAGAAAAAATTGCAGCTTATGTACATTGAAGCATAACCGCATGCGCGTGTGTATATTTATATTAATTGATCTATTTTTTTAGATAAAATCAATTGAGCTGTTTTCAGATCAAACAAACGTGATTGACATATATTGCACTTTGGACGCTTATGTCAACAAATCTGCCCCCCTTCATGGGTGTGTATATATTCATATTAATTGGTCTAATTTTTTTTTTAAGATAAAATCAATTGAACTGTTTTTAGATCAAGCATACGTGGTTGACGTACCCAAAAAAAAAAAAGTAAGAAGCAAGGACACAAAAGAAACACTAGCATATATACATATATGTTTAATAACATGCTATGGTCCTTTTGGTTGATATATTTGAATAAAATTTGATTTTTGTCAGCAAAATAGTTTAATATGTAGTTTGAATGAAGCAAACAGACAATATTTAATATTCAATTATAAAATAAGCAAAAAATATATATCTATAAGTTCCTCACATGCCAAATTTCTGTACTCGCAATAATTCTACAAAATTCGATGCTTATTAGGTCTAGATTTTTTTTTTTTTTTTTTTAAAAAAGAACTATCACAACAATGATAAACTGTTTGTCATTAAAAAAAGAAAATTCCAAAAATTTAAAACTATCACAATGATTTCCAAAACGACAGAGAAGAAGTAATAGCTCGAATTAAGAAAAGTTCTTCAAGTCTCATATCGGCAGGCTTCTGCAGGGGAGGTGTCGTGGTCTTGTGGAAAAATGGCTATGCTGACTTGTGAGTCTAATATATCTATGTTTGTTTCTTCACGATCATAATGAGTAAGAGTTGAAATTATGTGGATATTCCAAACGGGTAAAGCTCCAAAGAGCTTGACATTGACCCAACCAAGGAAGCTGCTGATTAGAACAAGTATAACAGGAGACATAAACCAGAAAAGAACCTGCGGAAAGACAAGAGAACACACAAGTGAAACAGCTATTAGAGGTGAGAAATTGCCGAATTCGAAGCGAATAAGGGCTGAATGGTGCGGAGGAGGAGTGAGAGACAGAGTCATGTAAGTGAAAGAGGAGAGAAGAAGAAGGAAGACGTGGAAGAAAATCTTTGTCAAAGAGAATTCATTGGGATTTAGAATATTGAAAGGGTCCCAATCCCATGGAATTGGAGCTTCTGACTGGGATTTGAGGAGGTTTATGATAATGGGAATGACGAATCGGAGATCAGAGCTGCTCATTTTTCTGAAATTTGGAATTTCCAATAGTGGCAGTGATAGTGTGTGCAGAAGACAAGATATATAGATACATATACATATATATATATATATATTATATATAAAGATGTTGGGGTCTGAGTTGTGTTTTGGCAGTCGCGAGCGCTTTTTTAGGGGGAATCTTGGGATTATGTACGAAACGTGTATTGACACGTTTTAACTCCGATGATGACATGTTTATTACGACCGAAACTTCCATGAATCAAGGTACACAAACGATGTCATTCAGCAAATAAAATAAAATAACACGAATAATGTCCTAAAGTCAAACTGGCATCATGGCATGCAAGTTTGCTTTTGTTTGTGTGGATTTTTTTTTTTTTAATTAAAGAAACTTGACATATAAGGTACACCACCATATATAGATGTACAAGACTAGCCTTGTAGTCACAATCAGATATTGAATGACATCTATACCCTTGTGGGCTATTTTCTTTTGTTGCTAGTAAAATGGAATTGGGTATTGCCGCGTCGGCATATTGGGAATACGCATATACAAGAACAGTTACGTCAATATCGTTGTTGTTAATAATATCAAGCACAAATTTGTTGAATCATTCTTCTTCTCAAATATGAAGAAAGCCTCGTAATAAATTTTCTTTATTGCATATACGTATTAGCAAAATTTTGAACTTATTAACTCACAGATTGGAGCCTTTACGCATTATAGATAGTTATTTATATATGTAAAGGGGTGTCGATTTTAAGGCTATCATAAGAGTTTAAAAAATACAAAAAATTGTAAAGTGCACCATTTTTTTCTTATTAGCTGCTGAACTTTTAAGATATGTAGGCACTTTACGTAGGAACTTCTTTTTTAAGAGAGAAAATAATTTAAGGACTGTTTGATGTTTATAGAACAAAATTGATTATAAAGACTAATTTGAAGAGAGCAAAGAATTCATGCATGGTCTATTTATGGGTTTTGTCACTTAAAATTATTATCTTGAAGTACTTTCAGGTTGTGGTTTTCTATCTATAGTCTTTTCTATCCATTGTCGTTTTCGTGATTATGTCGCTCCAAAAGTAAGTACAGAATTGCTTTTTTCTCAGTCGTTAAATTTAATTCAAACATCCTTGTGATCCTTGTAGTTAACCATGGTGGTTACAAAGATTGTAACGTTTTATTTGAGCAGGTGAAATTTGTTTTTTTAAACTCATGCCCTCGAGTTGGTTGACAATGCGTGCCCAGTCGCTGATTTTAAAGTTCCTGTTGTTTTCCATTACATTGTCGTTTCATCGATTTTTTACCTTCTATGGAACTGCCGTGTGAAATAGCTACGGATTATTGTTTTCCTGATGTTATGTCGTTAAACGTTCATTGTCGTTTATTTTATCCTTCTTAAAACTCCCTGCAGTTTGCTAAAATTCATCTGGCGTCGTATTTTGACTGTTGTTAAGTTGAATTTTTTTTTTGAATCGACGTTTTTTTAAGGTGATGTGATGTCTTTTCTTCAGCTATTGTCAGTTTGAGAGTGATTCTCATTTTTCATTCAATCTGTGGTCATTTTCATTAACTCTGTCGTTTTTTTAGTTTCTGTTGCTTGGCACTGTCGTACATTGGAGTTAGTTATTGTTGTTTTATTAAACTGACGCGCTTATAAGCAGGCTGTAGTTGTATTGCCGCCTCTTAAGTCGTAGTCATTCTGAAGGCAAAAGCTTGGGTCATTTGCCAACTTACTGTCGTTGATGTTAATTATGTCGTTTTCCTTAAGACCATGTCGTTTCAGACGCCACGTGTATTTTGAGCTAATCGGATCTTAATCCGATCACGAGAGGAACTACAAACTCAACTCAAGTGGCTTTTGATATCGTGCCTTTCGGTGCTAATAAGGAGGAGTTAGAAAGACATTCATGGACATTCATGGAAGTGAAAGAAAAGAGAAGAAGCATGAGAACGTGGAATAATATTAAGGATAAGTGACCATGAGGATTGATAATAAGAATATTAAAAAATCCCAGTGTTGCAAGAAATTATGGCTCCTTTAAGGAAGTTTATGAAAATGGGGATGAGGAATCTGATATTAAACGACCGGCTCATGTTTCTCTTGAAATTTGGAGCACAAACTAATTCTGAAGAGTGTTTGTTAAACGTTGTTGCTGGTACAGAACTCTCCCCTGCTTAAATACCAAGTATGGGGAAGGGAAAGAGAAAAATACTAGTTGATTTATCCCATCGTCTTTAGTTGACGCATATACTTTTGCGCTTTGGACCCCACTTGTAGTTGGTCCCTGCACTACTACACTTAATTTGCGGAAGTTCTATATATACTAATTAATGGATTTGACATAAAAGATGGCCTTTTGTTAAATTTTGTTCCACTAAACCCATGACGTGAGTTGATGGGATACTTTCAAATTTATACTGTCTAGTAGAATTAAAGGAGTTTTTTTGGTTGGACACTTTTTTTTACTCTGTTGGTAGGGATATTTAATAATTGAATTAATTATTTAACGGTTTAATTTATAAGTATTTGTGTTAAAAATTTTACAACGTGTAATATAAAACTATCTTTTATCAAAAAATAAGCTATAAAATTTAATTCGGTAACTAAAATAACAACATTTATAGATAAGCCAAAAATACATGTTTTATAAATTTTACCAAAACCAAAGGTGACGTATATATATCCCCACAATGATGTCTTTGGTCTTCTTTTGGGAGACAGTGACTGATTCCTATTATTTGTCGAATGATATTATGCAAGAAATTTAGGTCGGGACGTCCTAGGGATCACCTATATAAAAAAAGTGAAAGGAAGGTGCTGCGCAAAGGATAAATATTGTTGACCTCTCATGTCATTCAATTAATTGCTTGTGCGAAAAGTATACGCTAACCTCTGTTGTTAAGTACACCGTCACCAACTGACGTGCGTATTTGCAACATATTTTTGAATCCAGGGGTTAATTGCCAAAAAAAATTTATTGCAAATGAGCGACGGAGTGATAAACATGTTTATTAGTACCCCCTATATACATATATGTATGTTTGATCATTAACAAACGCGTTATATGCCTCAATTAGTATGCTTATCATTGGCCGCTAAAAACTTATGTACGTTGGTCTTATATATGTATATATATTCAAAATACTTCTTTTGTATCAATTTTTTTTAGACAGTAGATTTATTTTTGTCTCTACCTGCAGTTTTTCTCTTTTAAGATTTTCCACGTATATTTGTACTTTTTTTATTTTGTGTTTTCCTATTGTCTATTTTGCTCTATTTTCTAACATATGTGTGTGTGTATATATATATATCATCAGGTTGGGAGGTGAATTGGTGTCCGGTAGTCACGGAAGGGATGATGGTTGGGAGGGCCCTTAGGGGCAATTTCGAGATTGTCTGAATTCCGTACAACGTGTAACTTTTTTTTTTTTTTAACTGTGATAATCACGTGTTTCTTACACCCGAAGTTTCGTTAGATCAAATAAACAAAACAATACCTTTGTGTGACATTTATTGTCGAAAGTCGCAATCATATTTCCATGTATATGACCAGCTAGGTATTCCCAGGCAGATGTGAAGGACGCCCATACCATTGTGTGCATTTTATGGTGGGGCAAATATGAGTGTTGCCGTATCGGCATACTGGGATATGCAAGGACAATTACGTCAATGTAGTCGTTGTTAATTTGGCCCAGCCACCTTGCTTGTTTTATTTTTTTATTTCCAAATAAAATCAAGCGTTGAATCATTTTTCTTCTGAGACATAAATCTGTGCATATAGATATTAGCAAAATTTTAAACTTATTTCCTTCAAAAAAAAATTTAAACTTATTTATCAAGTCATAGATTGGATCTGGAGAACTTGTTAGTCTTCATGCATTAGGGGTAGTTTGGACTTTGGATAGCTATTAATTATTGTTCGTTTATCGTGCATTGTGCGTCGTTTATTTATCTTGTTAAAAGTCCCTGTCGTTTTTTAAACTTTGTCGTCTTCTTTAATATATGTGGTATTTAGATTGTTGTTAAGTTGTTCTTGTTTTTTTTTTTTTTTTTTGTTGAATCGACGTTTTATGAAGTCATATGATGTCTATTTTTAAGCTATTGTTATTTTGAGAGTGATTCTAATTTTTCATTCAATCTGTGGTCATTTTCATCAACTCTGTCGTTCTTTTAATTATTTTTAATTATTTTGTTTTATTTTTTGTTGCTTGGCACTGTCGTATATTGGAGTTAGTTATTGTTGTTTTATTAAACTGATGCGTTTGTAAGCGAGCTGTAGTTGTGTTGCCGCCTCTTAAAGTCGGAGTCATTCAGAAAGCTCCCGTCTTTTGCAACTTACCGTCGTTTTTGTTCCCTATGTCGTTTTTCTTAAGATTATGTCGTTTCAGATACCAAGTGTATTTGAGCTAATCGGACCTTGATCCGATCATGAACGGAACTGCACACTCAGCTCAAGTGGTTTTTGATATCGTGCCTTTATATTTTATAGTTAAGTACTAAAAAGAAAAAAAAAACAAAAAAAATGAGATATTCCCCCAAAAGAAAAACAAAAAGGGCAGATATTACATTGTTCTCGTACCTCAAAGAGGAATGACACCACGTGGGCGATTTCATGAGCTACTTAAATTATTCTACTCATTAATTCAGCTCCCATGAATTTGGATGATATTGCAACTTAAATTTCATCAAAATGACACGAAATCACTACATATAACACATATAATTACAACTAAGTGCAAACACAAAGTACAAATATTAATTGGTAAATATTTCATCAAGCATGGGGAGACAATTCTAGGATGACTTGAGGGACATGCACTTGGGACTGATCTCTGTGCTGATAGGTAAGAGTGGAGTATATGTGGAGGTTCCAAACTGGTAAAACCGAGAGCTGCTTGTTGAGCCATCCCACAAAGAGCCTAACCAAGAAGAATAGTGAAGGAAAGCAAAAGGTACATATAAATAGAGCAGGATATGCGTACCAGAAAAGACTCTGGGGAAGAACAAGCGAGCCCATAAGTAGAATGGCATGGTTGGGAGAGAATTTACCGAATTCAAAGAGAATAAGCGGATAATAAGGAGGAGTGAGAAAGACACTCATGGAAGTGAAAGAAAAGACGAGAAGCAAGAAAACGTGGAAGAATATTAAAGTTAAGTGATCATGAGGATTAATAATAAGAATATTGAAAGGATCCCAATGTTGCAAAGAAATTATGGATCCTTTGAGGAAGTTTATGAAAATGGGGACGAGGTATCTGATATCAAACGAACGGCTCATATTTCTCCTGAATTTGGAGTATTAACTAATTCTGAAGAGTGTTAAACGTTGTTGCTAGTACCAGAACTCTCCCTGCTTAAATAACAATATGGGGAATGGGAAACAGAAAAAGACTAAGATTGATCCCATTGTCTTCAGTACGTTTTCCCTTTGGACCCCACTTGAAGTTGGTCCCTACACCACTGGACGTCGCTGGTGTACTGCACTTTGTGACGTTCCATACGTACTAATTGATGGATATTTAACATAAAACAGTGGCACATTGTTAAATTTCCCTCCACATCAGCTGATGTAAATAAACCCATCACGTGAGTTGATGGAATACTTTTTTCATTTTTTTCTACCATCCATATCTAGCAGAATTAGAGGAGCTTGTTTTTATTCCGTGACAGATAATCTTACTTTAGTTTTCGCACGACTAATCTTTCTTCTTTATCTTCTTTTTCCTCTTTTTATTTATTTATTTATTTTTTGGTACGTAAGTTACCGAGAGTAAACGACAACTTACTGCTAATTAAGACTTTTGCGTAAATGGAAAAGGGTGCGAGTGTTTTCTCAAGCTAGCTGGTAGCTACAATACTAATACATAACTTTGAATTGGAAACGGTCTTTTTCCATTAGCAATCCATAGACCACATGATATAACTATATATACATATATACATAAAACATTGGAGCATCTGAAATAATCATTATAGGGTGTTTGATAACACTATGGCTGTGGTTATAGTATAAGTAGGGCCGACAATATGGGTTACGATATGATGACACGATACGAATCCAACATTTTTTTTTGCGGGTTGATGTTGGAAAATTTAACCATAGGTCATTTTAGTGTTGACCCGAAACTGACTCGTCAAAAAACGGATTGTGTTTGGGTCAACTCGTCTGACACTAAAATGACCCGTGTTTAATTAATTAATTTTAAAAAAATTTACCTATGATTAATATTATATTAGATATAATATAAGCTCTTATAAGATCAAACCCTACCTCTCTTATCACTCAGTGTTTTGTTGTTGTGGTATGAAACTCATCTAATTTTATGTTTTTTTCAATGTTATATATATTAGTGTACGCGAGTCATAGGCGGGTTGTGAGTCACAATCGGGTTACAGTTCAAAACGGGTCACGGGTCATTGTTTTTTGACACTATGCGTAAGGAACGAGTTGGCATAGGTCATGTTTGTGTTAACCAGTATCAAAACGAGTCGTGTTAGGGTTAAGAATTCTCAACCCGTTTGTGTCACTGGTCGGGTTAGTGTCAACTTAATTTTTGTGAAAATTGACTCCAACTAGACACTAACCCGACCCACCAACCTGAATTGCTAATAAAACTCTCACATATTACAACAAAAAATAAAAAATTATTACAGTATAAAGCTTTCACATCCTATAGTATTTTAAGCATAACCATAGTTCTAACCACACTTTTCAAACACTTTATTTAGTCTAATTATCTCACTAGCTCTAGTCCAAAAAGGCAGTTTGCACTTAATTAATTACACCAAATTAACTAGCTACATCCATTAATATTATTTTTCATAGTGCCCAAATCTTCAATCTAAATATTTAGGTGGAAAAAAATATAAAAAAGAAGAAAATTTTAAATAGCCACAAATTTAAAAACTATATAAAAACAAAATTATATTGTCCGAAATGCTTAGTCCTCATCACACTCCGGCCTCTCTGTTTCTCATGCACATGCACGTACATGAATCAAATAGCCCCGTAACGTCAAAGAAAAAAGAAAAAAAAAAAAAAAAAAGGGGACACCTACGTGCACAAATACGCTTACATAAGGTATTGCAAATACACCAATCTTCCAGTCTTGGTTCATTCTGCTAGAAATTAGAGCATTTCAAGTGCTTCTCTTTCATGATCAACTTGGTGACAATCAAAATTGTTATTTCCACGAAATTGGGTGATGAAGACGACGAAAAAAATTAATATTGGTGGGATTAATGCGCCGCAAGAAATTGTCAAACAGCCAACGTAGAAAACGCCTAAGAAACTCGTAAATCGAAGAATACGAAGGAGAAATGCAAACAACACAAAAATATTCAAGATGTTGAGAAGAAAATGGAGGTCGCGAATAAGATAGTTATGGGAACCGAAAAATTGGCTCGCACATGGATTAGTTCCGCATAGACTGAAATTCTTACAGGGATTTTGACAGAGGTGATTAGCAAAAGCAATATGGCAAAATTGAGATCATGTATTCCCAAAATAGGGTAGTGTTTTTCTCCCAAGATTTGGCTTGTGGTGTAAGGAAAATAAGGATGGGGTTGAAAAATGGTAGGAGAATATATCTCGAGTCTAGAATGATGCAAAACATTTTTTGCAACGGAAAGTGTATGTAGAGATAATGATTCGAGCAATCAGTTAGACAATATGAGTACTGACACTTTGTGTGGTGTGTGTGTCTATATATTTATACACATACATATATATGTGTATATAAATGCACACACCACATATATATATATAGGTGTGTATACATATTTTATATATATATATATATGAGAGATTTTTAGTTGAACTAAAAAGTCTCTAATTTCAGCCGACTTAAGACCAAAAGGTTTTTTTAGCTGCGTCAATATTTATTATGCGTCAAGACATCATATTTCTTTATCTCTTTTTTTTTTTTTCCCGTCCCTATTTTTGGTGTTGTTTTAGAATATTGTTTTTGGTGGATTTTTGAGACAGGGTCCACAGGGATTCTTAAGAAATATTAATCAGGAATCTTAATTATCTCATGTTACGGCGCCACTAGAGGGTTTAGCATTAATTGATATGGAATTATTCACTACAAGAAAAATTATATTTAGCGACATATTATTTATTGTAATTTTTAAATGTCGTTAAAAAGTACATATAACGACATCTCCAACAAAGATGTCGTTAATAATATTTAAAACAATAATTAACGACATATATATAGATGCTATATTAAAGGTCTCCTTTTAATGACAATAGTTTAGTGTCGTTAAATTATTTAACGATAAATAGGAGATATCGTCAAAGCCTTGGAGATTCCTCGACATCCCTTATAGACGACATCTTGACTAATGTCGTCTATAAGGGGTGTCGTAGAATCTCTAAGGCTTTGACGACATCTCCTACTTGTCGTTAAATAATTTAACGACACTATACTATTATAGTTAAAAGGAGACCTTTAATACGACGTCTATATAGATGTCATTAATTATTGTTTCAAATGTCGTTAATGACATCTTTGTTAGAGATATCGTTGTATGTACTTTTCAATGACATTCAAAAACTACATGTTGTAAATAATATGTCGTCAAATGTAGTTTTTCTTGTAGTGATTTTTGATCCGCCTTGTAATGAACAACAAGGCCCTAAAACTTATTAATTAGTTGGAAAGTTGGTCTCTACTCTTTGGCTTGAGATTTTTGGTGATGGAGAATACATCAAAATTTTGTCAAGTGCTTGCATAAGAATTTCAATTAAATTAAAATTGGATGTTAATGTTATCGTTTGGGGAAAAAAACCATGTGGGCATGCACAATACATAATGCCACATGGAATTTTTGTTAGTATTAATTAGAATGTTAAATGAAAATTTACAAGTTTTAAAGATGTAATAAAAAATCTATGTCGTCTTTGAGGCATTAAATACTAGATATTGCTTAAACTTTTTATATGTTAGGATTTTAATCTTATTTAGTGGTTAAATACTCTTGAATGGATGATATGAATTTTATTTTGTTTACTTAATTGATCAATTTTTATCTATTTATTTATTTAAGAAATTGAATAATTTTTTATGAGCAAATATGGAATAATTAGGTCGCCAAAAGTATATTTTTGTGACTAAATTTTGGTCGCCAAAACAACTAACAACCAGTCATGTAAATAATTTGGTCATCAAAAGTATATTTTTCTGTCACAAAAACATATTTCGTTTAAATTACCTTTTGATCACAGATTTATCAGCGACCAAACAGTGCATATTACGACCAAATTTTGGTTGCAAAAAGTGATTGCTTTCGTGGCCAAAAAATTATTTGCGACCAAAATTTTGTTCACAAAATCAACCCTTAGACCCCCCGCCTCCCCAAAACAAAAAACAAAAAAAAAAATAAATAATGGTTGAGAAATAAATCGTATCCGAATAATTTTTTGGTCGACAAAACCTTCTATGTCGGACATTCTGCAACCAGCTTTTGAAGAAGAAATTTTGGTCGCTGAAACTTTTGGCGACCAAATCTTGTAGTGTTAACGGGGGAAAAATGAATATTTATAATTAAACGGAAGAATTGGCAGAAAATCTCCGTAGCACTTTCGTGGAGACCACAAACTATCTTTCTTGAATCCTGCAACCTTAAGCTATACTTGATTACGATATAAAAAAGGTCGCATTTTGCTGCTGAATGCGAAAGTCTTTGAAATTTATTTTCCTTGGAGGAAGTCATGAGCTTGCAAACTTCTCCGATGCTTCCTTAAATCTTCATTTCGCATTCGGTATAACTTAAAGGTTATTTCTCTCCAATACCATAAAATTTAAAATTGAGGATAAAATGATTAAGAATTAAAATGGTCAACAAAAGCGGCTGCCGAGACAGGTGAGTCTGAAATTTGGGCCCACTATTTCCACCAAAAAAAAAAAGATTAAAATAAAGTATCAAGGAATTTCCTTAGTATGCAAACAAAAAAGGTATTCATCCGAACGTATTTGTTTTTTAGTTCTTAGATTGGAAGAAAAAAATAATTCTGATCATATCTAACATACCGAGAAGATTTTCACTAGTTAGCAGTGGAGCCAGCTTTTAAATTTAATAAGGGCATTCCGAGCATGCACTGTTTTGTAAAAATATATGAAAATTTACATTACAATATTTATCAAGAACTACGAAATACATATTATACATTTTGAGAATTAAACCGTATAAAAGTACTTTATCGTAAGGGTTATGTTTTAAAATTTCAGATTTGTACCAAAACTATTTATTTACATACTTTTTATTTTTATATTTTAGTGTGATATTAACTATATCTAAGGCATATATATGTGAATATTAAATCCCAGTAGGACTTAATAAAAAATGATAAATTTTTAAGAATCAAATTTTATATTTTAAAAAGTTTGTTGGGGTGGCAGCCCCACTCGTTCCGCCATTGCCACTAGTAAAGTCCCTAAAGTCCCCTAAAAAGTAAAGGGATTTTATCTTTTTACACATTATAATTTATGTTAATTTAAAAAAATACCTTCATTTTTTTTAAAGAAAAAATACCTTTAGGTCATCGGATATATACCTTCAAATTAGATTTAATGCATAAATCTATACCTTATCTTAGTCAATAATTGATTTTGACCTTTAAAATGACTAAATTATCCTTAAGTAATAGAGAGAAAAATTAAAACTTTCAAAAAATAACAAGAAAACAAAAACAAAAACACACCAAAAAAACATATTTTAAAGTTATTCTATACATTTTTAAAGTCAAAAGCTCTGGTGTTAAGGTTTTTTAAGTTTTTAAATTATCTTATTTTTTTAATTTAAGGGTATTTTTGGTAATTTTTTAGTTAAAGTTGAAGATTGATATGAAAAAAGGTATAAATTTGTTATTAAATTTAATCTTAAAGCATACATTCAATAGGATAAAAACCAAATGTATAATATTGAAATAAACTTAAAAAAAGATTAACCCAAAAGATAAAAGAAAAAGCCAACTGACAAAAAGCTATATAGTAATACAAAACACAAACAGATTAATCCCAAAAAGAATAACGCAGCTTGGTGAAATGATTGCTTCCTGATTCTATGATCTCAACAACACCTTATACCTCTTGTAAAGAAATAATTAATGCCTTCTTATCAGATGGCAAAAATTCTGAGAATTCTAAAGACTCCCAAAACGTTATTGGACTCAAAAAGTGAGCAACAGTTTAGAAGAAGTAGTGCCCACCATTCAAATAGTTTTGGGACTCGAAAAGCCTACGACAGTTTATAAGAAAGCAAAGCTGAATATTCAAATAAAGAAAAACGAGTGATGATTGATCAATGGATACCATGCTTATGTATTTTAACTTTGTTTTTGGAGATATGAATCGTGGAAGCATCCGTTAGAAAGTGTGAATTTTTTAGAAGGTTGGAACAATAAAATCAATTCATGAAGTTTAGTGCTGTTTTTTCAAATTAAAAAAGCCTATATGAACGTTTAATTTTCTTAGTCTGTAGCTAATTTGTTAGGAATAAATATGTCTAAATAGAAAGTAAAATCTTGATTGGGCCTTTTTTTTTTTTTTTTTTTTGTAGAAGGCCTCAAAATTGTTCGAGTTGGCCCTTATTCAAATTTTCCAACTTCAACATAATCTTTCACTTGAATAATTGACATTTGATTAGTCTCAATAAAAGTAAATTTGCAAAACGTAACTGAATATGTAGGAAAACTGAGAAAGTAGAACCATTGAAGTTAGAAAAAAAAAAAATTAACTGGATGATGCTTCAGAAATTAATAACCGCATACTTCTCAAAAATAGAAGAAAATTACGGCTTTGGATTCTTGATAAAAAATTATAAGATCTTGCTATTTTGATAAAGAAGTTAAACAATGATTCAAAAGAGCAAAATTCGTTTTAAAAACTCAGAGCTCGTAGAGTGAATAGTTTTAAAATAAGAAAATCTTAATTTTTTTTAATAGGTTGTTTAATTTGGTTTTATTTGCTTTCATTTTGCATTTTCTTTATTTTGCTTTTTTTTTATATTTTAGTTGTTTGAAAATTTTTCTTTCTCTTTTTAATGAAATTTTCTACTTATTCAAAGTAAAATAATCAGGAATTTTGATCGTATATAACTTGCCAACAGTTGCACTCCTCAATCACCAACAAACTTACAACAAACAAAAAGATGTACATTATTTTTATTAAGAAAAATACATAAAGGGCACCATTAGTGCTAAACACAATTGTTAATAAAAGATAAGTCCGACAGGGCCTTGTAACAACACTCCCTTATTTACTACTAATAATGGTGTAAACGGTCTGTAAGAAGGTAAGAACGAGAAGCAATAGACGAAATAAGCGCCCATGGATTGTAGAAATACTCTCGCTTAAGCTCTCTCCTATAAGTTGGCCAACGACGTTGGAAACGATTTCTCTTCCAATAATAGTACTTAAACACATCATTAGTAAGTCCAAGATAATAATTGTCTTTAAGAAAAGTCCCTTGGTAAAGTTGATAGAAAATAGCGGTTGTCTTTTAATATTCAACCATGTATCAACAACGCCACTATCGCGAAGTATTTCCACGTCCTTGGTGGTCTTAATGAGGTCCGCCATGAGAGTAACGTAGCAAGTTATTACAGAGGGACAGTTGGGGAGGCACTGTTCTAATCCGATGAGGTTTCGGAAGAGACACTCCGTCGTCATGTCCTGAAAGAACAGCATCGGGATTGCGAGGACGCCGTCTTTAAACTCGATGTCTAGCATTGAGGTTCCCGCCCTCTCCTTCTTGAATTTCATCCCCATCTCATCGAGAGCCGTCACCGGGGGCAGTCTCTGCCATCCCCAATTCTTGTCTTTCGCCTTCTCTGAGCAGCAAACCAACGCGTTCCGCAACAGGCTTAGAATGTGCTTGCTCTCGTAGTCCTTGTTAGTGAGGAGCGGCAGCATTGAAGGCGGCGAGAGATGGAAAATGCTGTTGAAGAAGTCGATGGTGAGTCGAGTCAAGGACCTGTCGTGGTAACCTTGAGGGGTAATTTCGACGTGGTTCAAATCAAACAAACGGTCAAGCACCAGCCAAGGGATTTGGGTCTCCAGCAGAATCAAATCATCGTACAAAAACTGAAGAACTCAACTGGTGGAGAACACCGGATCATTATCTTCCCGGAGATTTTCATACTAGTTCTTGCGAAGAAGCTCAACGATGAAGCAGCCGTCGAGTGCAAGAACCTTGACAAACTCGTCGACCGACAGGTCGACTGGTTCAGCATAGCGTTCCCAGTCGCCGATTTTAAAGTTCCTGTTGTTTTCCATTACATTGTCGTTTCTTCAATTTTTTACCTTCTTTGGAGCTGCCGCCTGAAATAGCTGCGGATTATTGTTTTCCTGAAATTATGTCGTTTAACGTTCCTCGTCGTTTATTTTATCCTTCTTAAAACTCCCTGCCGTTGGCTAAAATTCGTCATCTTCTTAATTATTCGTCGTTTTTTGACTGTTTTTAAGTTGAATTTTTTTTCAAATCGACCTTTTTTTGAGGTGATGTGATGTCTTTTCTTCAGCTATTGTCATTTTGAGAGTGATTCTCATTTTTCATTCAATCTGCGGTCATTTTCATTAACTCTATCGTTTTTTTAGTTTGCGTTGCTTGGCACTGTCTTATATTGGAGATGGTTTGTTGGTTTATTGAACTGACGCGTTTATAAGTAGGTTGTAGTTGTATTGCCGCCTCTTATGTCGTAGTCATTCTAAATACAAAAGCTTCGGTCATTTGCCAACTTACTGTCGTTGTTGTTAATTATGTCGTTTTCCTTAAGACCATGTCGTTTCAGACACCACATGTATTTGAGCTAATCGGATCTGAATCCGATCATGAGAGGAACTACAAACTCAACTCAAGTGACTTTTAATATCGTGCCCTTGTACTTTAAAGTTCAGTACTAAAAGGAAGAAAAAA
>CAMOHE010051965.1:0-33298 GCA_946598075.1 Artocarpus hirsutus
ACATTATTATTGCAAACTTTTACTTAATCTTTAAAACTTTATGCATAATAAGTAAGAACATACTTTAAAAACAGCTTGTATAACAATTGCAAACACATTTGCAAACATATATATATATATATATAAACATTTGAAAATCATTTACTTCATGCTGTAGGTGATGTTTGAACTTACCTAGTCCTAACTCTAGCGTTCCCGTCTTATTCCTTTTCCTCTCATTAGTCGGCTTTTTTGTTCTAATCAAATAATACCTGACTTATTAGTTAACTTTTCATATTATCAATATGCTTGATTGATAACAAAACTTAATAATTAAATATACATTCCTTTTTACATAACTTGTATACTATCGGTTTACCATTCTTTTACTTAACCTTATAAACCATCGGTTAATCTTTCTTTTACTTAGCTTTGTAACCCATCAGGGTTACCTTTCTCTTTACTTAACTCCGTAACCTATCGGGTTATCACTCTTTTTACTCAACTCTATAACCCATCATATTACCTTTTTCTTTACTTAACTTTGTAACCCACTAGGTTACCTTTCTTTTACTTAAACATCCTTTATTAAATTCCCCATCTCATGTGACGATTTCATTATTGAACATATTATGAAACATTTTCTATCAAAGAGTGTTTTGCTAATTTGGAGTGTTCAACTCTGTTTTAGCTGTTTCCTCAAAAATGACCATTTTACCCTTATCGAGTTTTTCGTTAACTTTGTAGCTTATTAAAATCCTTGCTAAACTTTACCATTTCTTCACTTATATGTTATGGAAAAATTCACGCTAAGGGGTGTTTTCCAACATTGGATGTTTCTGGTCCGTTTTGGTCTTTTTTAAAAATGACCATTTTGCCCTTGACAAGTCTTTAAAAACTTTCAGAACCCGTTTTAAAATATAACTTTTATTTCTTTATGTCTCATAATATTATGAAAAACAAAACCAATGCTTTTCCTTTCAATTAAATCTATTTTGTCAAAACTTTATAGTTTTGACCCAAAATTTGAAGATCTTTGCGTTTTTTCCCTTAACGTTTATTTCTTTTCTTTCCTTGACTAAACTTTAAATCCTTTAAAACTTAGCATCTATGATCACTCATTGCCTATAGTAGTGCAGGAACCCAATGTTCCTTGGTGAAAACCCAGTTTCACATGATTTTATAGTTTTGGCCCGAACTACAAAACTCTTTACACTTTTGCCCCCAAAACCAAAAACAATCATTTTATGCCAAAGCATCCAATTTTTTGCAAGGAATAAAACTTACAAAAGCTCCTTGGTCGAATTCTAAACATTTCATAACATTTTCATTTCATGAAATTTTAAGTTTAAAATCTCGTAAAATTCATAACTCCTAAACTGAGCAGAATTTTGACAAACTATTCATGTTCCCCTAATAGGTTCGATGAGTTCTACAACTTTCATGTTCTAACTTTCTATAAATTCTAATGTTAAGGTGGATTTTTTTGGTTGATTTTCAAATCTGCTGATTTTTTACAAAACTTTGCAATTTAGTCCTTTTAGAATTTTACAAAACTTCGCTCATAGAAGTTGTTTCCCTCATTGTTTTGGCAGATACTATACCATGTTTGGAAAATAAATTGGCCTTTATGCCCTCAAAATCCTATTCTTTTAAAAAGTAGTTAAACTTTGTTAAAATACAAAGTTTAACAATTTTCTACTTTTAAACATATAACCCCTGCTTTCTTTCTTTCTATCATCATCACTATCAATATAAAACATTAAAAAATATGCCATAATGTCTATCTTATATGCCATAGCCCAAAACATTTCATCAAACATTGGCATACATAATAAAAAATAAACTTTAGCTTAATTCCAAGGGCTAGGACTTTACCTAATTCATGCAAAGTGCTTGCCCTTTCTTTTGATCACTTGAAATCCTTCAAAGTTTCCTTGACATCAATTTATAAAACAACCCATAAAAACTCCATCCAAATCATGAATAAAACCCAATGAAAAACATAAAAACCCATAATACAAGTTTGGATTTTTACCTCTACAATTGCTTATCCTTGATTTTTCAACACTTAGACTTGCTTCAAACATATTTGGAGGCTTGAAATTCATCAAAAATTTGAGAGAGAATTGCCTTAGGGAGGGGCGGTTTTTGGAGGAAGAAAGTGAACATTTTTGGTTCATTTTTTTAGTTCCTTAAATAAATGAATAAAACATGATTTTTTTTACCATATTGATGACTCATCATCATGAGTTATCACTTGACATTATTTGTGGTAAAAAGTTGACTTAACTTGGCAATATCTAATTGGGCCACCCAAGGGGGTTTGGTGGCAAATTTTCATTCATTTTGGTGTCCCATGGTGAGTCCTACAAAGACTTTTTACACAGTCTAAATTTATACTGATAGTATTTTTTCTATACAGCTGGTATTTTTTCTATACAATTCATAGGTCCCACAACCTTTCATACTTATTTACATCCATCATATAATGTAATTCCTATGCTGCTTGAACTTTAAACAGTCCAATTTCTATACTACTTAACTTTAAATAATCTAATTCATACACTGCATTACTTTTATAGTGTAATTTTCATATTACATAACTTTATCAGTGTACGCCGTTACACTATATTATTATAATACTGTATATTTTTTTTCATATTATTATATAGTAATTTTTCTTAAAATGTATTTTTATTTTAACATTTGTTGTAACACATTTTGCAACAATTAAGCTTTCATATCATTTCTTCTTTATTTAAGACTATAGCATGATTTTTATCTTTAAAAATCCCATTTTTGCTTGTATGGACTTTATCATAAAAATTGGATTAAATGATAATCCTTGTAACACATATTTCTGCTTACATAATCTATAGGTTATTGCATTTATAATGTACTAAAAATGCTTAGGTATCACATGCTCCATCGAAATGTCTTACTTCCCATCGAGATGATTTTGGGGGGGTTGGTGAGTGTAGAGTGTTGGTGTTGTGCTTATGGTCACTGTCAAGGGAGATGTGGGGCTTTAGGTGGATCTCTTATATGAGGCTTTTATCCCCCATGGTGAAGTAAAGCTCAGGGTGGCCAACATGTTTGTTCAGCGGAGAGCAGTAGCAAAGTGTAGGTTTCACACATCGATGAAGGGACATTCCATCTACCATGTTGCTGTTCCATTCCTCTATGTTTATGGAGCTCAAAACGGCTTCGGTTGGTTTTTTCGTGCTAAAAAGTCATCTATATTTAGTGGTAGATGTTGGTCTTTAATAAAGGTGTTTTTTTGCCTTGTAGGTGTTTTTTGTTGTTATGTTTTTATTGTTGGTTATAATAATAAAGGTGGTCTCCCCACATCTCAAATTTCTACATAGTCCATTAAATCTGTATTTGGATGAAGTTTATGTTCCTCTAGAGTTGCCTTGCAAAGAGTTGATGGTGACTTTAGTAATCAAAGGTTTGGCACTCAATCAATCGCAAGTTTGCATCAACTGTAGGGGTAATATCAAATAGAGATTCACATATGCTCGATCTTAGTGTGTTAAGGTGCTTTTGCTTTTCCGTTATTGGATCTTAGGCATGCATCTTTTCCTTTGAGTGTCCTCAGAACCTATTGATGGATTCGATCTCAATTGGGGGTTATGTCTTATGTATTGCCGGGTGATTTATTATAGTTGTGGCTTGCATCTCTCTTTATAAATGAAAGTAATGCAATTTTTGTTTCAAAATAAAAAAGCAAATACAACAATCAATAGTGACCAAATGTCAAAATTTAGCATGTGCTATATTTCATGCCAAATTTATCACCAAACATGAGTTTGTCAATTTTAGGACAATGAATACATCATTAGGGAGTGATTTTTTTACTCAAATACTAAATTTCAACAGTAACATACTAATTTAACCAGACTTGATTTAAAAGATATTAGCTATTTTATTTTGTTATGAAAAGGGTCTGGTGTTATAAGTCTAAATACACAAATAACATTAAAAATGTCTTAGTAAAGACTAAAAAAGAAAATAATTAAGAAGCTATGAGAATAAGAAAATAATACTCATTAAATCAACATATTTATTGCATTAACTATATTATGATCACGATACTCCACACAAAGGAAATTGCAAAAGTATGGGAGGGAATTTGAAAATTTTTAAAAAACTTGAATCCAAAAAGATCATAAAGATAAAAAAAAAAAAAAAAATCCTAGCAAAAAATCTCAAAATCAAATTTTAAAAACACCATTTCAATGCAATTATGATAAAAATTTATAAATTTTAGTATACGCATGAGAAAATAGAATAAAAAGAGGATAAAAGTTAAATATGTGAATTTAAGTATCAACACAAGGAATACAAGTATTATAATAATGCTGGAGTAGTTAAAATAATGTGTTAACATTTCAAAAGAGATTGTGAATATGAGTATTGACTTACAAGAATATAAGTTTTACAATAATTTCAAAAAAGAATAAAAAAATTCGTGTTAAATATGCACACCAAAATGTAAATATGAACATATCATAAAAAATAGAAGTTTTTTGTATCATTATACCATATATACATACCTATATATGTTTAAAATTATTTATGTGAGTTAGTATAATCACCTAAACTCACATATTAATGTTAAACATTTTTTTATAAAGAATGTTATTTACAATTGATATTTTAGACCATATTGGTCATGTGTGATGTTGCTTGGCCCATAATGGGATGGATCTATCTATTATGAGAAATCTACATGGTATGCCTTATTTTCAAAATTTGTGTGTATTCATACTACACTTATAAAAGTTGTATTACACTACCAGTCATATAAAAAAAGAAGAAAATTAGGAAAATGACCTTTTTTTTTACTACATTTTTAAATAAACAGTTGAACTTTTAAAAGATCACGAACATGACAAAAATTTTTGAAAATTAGAGAAATCGTATTTTTTATATCATTGATGGACATCATTGATAAACTTAGTAAAACACTTATTAACTATAATTTATCACTAGTAAATTTGTTTATCATTGGTCTATTAATAATTGATTATTGAAAAACCAGTAAATTATTGAGTGAATAAACCACAAAGTTAATTATTGATGAACTACAAATTGGTACATCATTGATGTATAACAGTTTATTAATGATATACTGATTAGCATCGATATATCATTGATGTACCTTAATATATCAGTGAAATACAATATCAACCAGTTTCCTAACTTTCAAAATTTCAATTATTTTCTTAAAAAACTTAAAAAAGGATCATTTACCTCTATATCCCAATAAATAATTAGTGTGATTTGCTTAATTTTTTTCCCAGTTCTAATAAATTCAAATAGACAAGCTCTAACACTCTCTCAACTCTTTCTTCCTCTTTCTTTGTCATCTATCTTTTGTTTTTGAGTGATATAACAAGTTTTAAACATGTATGATGTTTTTAAAAATTAACTTTAAAAAAAAGTGTTTATGAAAATTCCTATTTATTTGTCGTTTGAGCCCCATGGGTCACCTTGCTCAAAAATTTTCAATTAATCCATTGAACTGAATAACTCTTTATTGTTGTAGGCTTGACCTAATGGACTTAGGGCATTTTTTTTTTGGGGGAATTAATGGCATGCTTTGAAACTTACATATTCTAAATATCATGCATGTTAAAGTGTGACACAACTTTTTAAGCAAGATATGAATAAACATATTTTTTTAAAATGCAACATAACATGTAATTTTCTCCATTTTTGGAGTTCTATAAATCCATCATCTTTCATCATCTTTTGGTAGTGATGATAACTATATGTGATTAATGCTTATTGAGAAGGGAGATAATAGTAAATTCATTACCCTCAACTTTTTATAGTTTTATTTAATATTTTTAATTGTCTCATAGTTATGATTCTTATTTAGACAGTTTGTGCTATCACAACGATAATTCAAACATTAATAGAAGTATGTTTTTTATATTATTTTACTCACGCTTTAATTAGAAGACAGATTAAGAATTTTAGATGGCATTAATTACAATAATTTTGATTTTATCTTCATTGTTTTTGAATAATATATATACACCGTAATATATTATACATCAATAAATACTGTTTAATAGTGCTATGAATAATTGTACCAATTGTATAGTTTTTATTAACTCATTGGTACATGTAACTTATTAATGTGTCAATCTTTTAAACAAGTACTAATGAAAACATTGACAAGCCATAAATTGATACACAATTTAAGATTAAAGTTAGTACCACTAACATTTTTTGAGATACATTAGGGTGTGTGTATATATATTAAGGAATATATCATTATATGATGAAAATGTTAGACACGTTTTCTAATTTATTAAAAAATTAATTAAATATGTCAGTTATTTTGTGGTCCATTAGTGACATTTAAAATTTAAAAAAATTAAGGCCCATTAGAGTATAGTTAATACCCACTAAAGTAACTTCCCTAAAACATGGGACAATCTTTTGGAGTAACCACCCATCTACTCCTATTTATTTGCCCTCTCTAATAGGAAGAGTGCGCTACCAAAAACATAGTACAAATTACAGGGGGAATAGGATCTCTAGTCTACAAGAGAGTATTATGTCTTGTATAAACTAGCCATCTATTCCTAAAATTGTTTCTAACGCAGCTTGAATCTGATTGCTATGGCAATAGGTACGATTTATTGCTCCCATTTTTGTTATTGAAAATTTTGAAATTTCTAAAATTTGGTATCAGAGCAATATTTCTAATCTAACATTTGATTCTATTTTGTTATTCGCTAGAAATAACCATATATATATTTGAAGGTGTTGGAAATTTAATTCTCTTGTTTATTCGATCAAAGAGTAATATTATATATAGTACTTGTTGACAATTTTCAAGTTATTGTCTTTTGAATTGACATCTAAATATATATATTCAACATATGCAATATACCATTGATATGTCACTCATGGTTTTTTTGTTATTCAATGGTTTAGTTGTAATTATATTTTGGTTTTATATGTTCGGAGACGATTTAATATGGAGACTATTGATTGCTTTTGGATGTGGGTTAATTTGGAATTGTCTTAGTTTTTTTATAAGGCATATTGATCGGCAATATGTTTAATGAATTGAGATGCCATGTAAAGGTACTCAATTTAGACGATTATATATTTAATATGCGTGAATTTGGTCTTCATATTCTGTGCGGTTTTATAAATATGGCCTGAGAATTTTTGTAACATCTTCTTCGTATTCACATGATTGTTCTCATGAATTTTTATTTGAATTTTAAATTGAGATTTTATATAGTGAAGATATTTGTGTTTGTTTTTTCTGTGATAGTTCTCATAATAAATGTAATTTATGTTAGTTTATCTACTACGCTTGGATATGCGTCAATCATATAATAAAGATGCTTCAAATGTAATCTCCTTAGGATTAGAGATTTGGCCTTATAAAATTGTGACTATTTGTCCTTGAGCATTGTTCATGTCAATTTTAATGTTTATTGGAAGACCTTCATGATTGACATATATGTATGCTTACATATACGATTACAATACTTTCGATATTGAAGCTCAATTAAAGCCTTTAAGTTTATATGGTTTTCTTCAAACAATGTCATTTGGATGCGTTCTATATACAGATTTTAATTATCTTAGTTTCAGTATATGATTGATTAGAGGCTTTAAAAATTAAATGCCATGTCCATTATTGAGATCAACATAATTAAAGAGTTGAAGCTCTGATATATATGTAAAATAATCTTTATATTTAGAGGCGTGTCATTTAGAGGATTTTGACATACATATGTACGGTTTTAGTTTTTCCGTACCTTAAGAAGTTTTGAAAATTAAAAAAAAAAAAAAATTCTTAAGCTGTCTCTATTCTACTATGGGTGGAAGCTATATGTAAACATCAATACATTATATTTACATCTGTTGCTTCAGTTTAATATGGTGATTGCAACTTTGCAATATGTATACATAGTTTTGTTTATATATACAAAATGTTTTGAATCCATTACTTACACGGCTATTTGTTTCTATGCTTATCTGTTTGCGATAAGTAAATTTGAAATATATATGTGTGTGTGCACGCGCATATATATATATATACACATATATTAATAGCATGCACGGATTAAAGTATTATGTGGATTCAATATTTTTTAGATTATTACATCAACTGCTGTCATTCTAAAGGAGGCTGTATTTGCTTTTCTGTATCAAATTACTTAGATGATGAAATTTATTCGTATGCCATGCTTCAGTAGTTTGTTTCGGTATATATATTGCATCTTGCCATTAATTGTGAGTTTTTAACTGTTTCAAGCATAAAAGAGTAGATACTATAATGTTACTGTGTATTTAGATTTTGATGTACTATGGCATTTTTGTATTTTTGGAAACATGCTTGAATATTTTAGTATATTACTCACAATGGATGTGCTTAATCATAGTAATTTGAAACCCTAACTTGTCCATAATTGACATTTAATTTAGTCAATATTTTAATGTCAGATAAAGACAACATTTTATTAATTAAATGGCTACCACAGAAGCCTTGATTATGATGTTGTTGGGTGACATAAAAGATAATATTAATTTAGTCACATTAAGTTAATGACATCATAAATGTAATTAAACATTAAAAATATAGTAATTCAACCTCACAGGGTGATTCTTATTTATATATATATATATATATATATATATATATATGTTTGGTGTTCGATTAGAATGAGATAGTAAAAAAAAACTCTAGTTGTCCACATGCCTAGAAATTTTTGCTTGGAAATTTAAATAGTAGTCTCATTATCAAGTAATATTAAAATCATTTGCCTGTTATAATCTAAGCACACAGGAAAGATAATATTGACTTGTTGATTTAATTTTTTGGATTAATTTACATGGGTAAATTTTCCATATTGTTTGGCTTCTTTGTATGTTTAATAGGCTATGTTAATTTATTTTGTAGTTATTCAATCTTTGTCTATTCCAAATTTTGATTCATCTCTAATTTTCATTGTGTGTTATTAATCTCATATGACTCATGTTTTCGATAATTCTTAGTGGATTGATTCTAGATCTATAATCTATATTGCTAATACCATGCAAGGGTTCATAAATCAAACAAAACTGATGGAAAGTGAGCATGCTATCTATTCAGGGAATCGGATACATTCCCATGTGGAAGTGATTAGGACTTATAGACTTGTTCTAAGATCTAGCTTTATTCTAGATCTTGAAAGAACCTTTTACATTCCATCTTATTTGAGGAATCTTATTTCAATCTCAAGACTTTTACCATGTGGTTTTAATTTCAATTTCTATGGTTCTTCTTTTAAGTTGCTAAAAGACAATGTTACCACCGGTGATGGTCTCTTAGTTGATGGATTATTTAGACTTAATTTAAAGTCTACTTATGATTTTAACCTTATGACTGTGCATGGTAGTAACGTTGGCATTAAGCATGGTATTATAAATGAGAAATCATCCATATTGTAGCACATGATATTAGGTCATATCTCCATTAAGAAAATTAAGAGATTAATAAATTATGGAGTCCTTGAGGCTCTTGATTTTACTCATTTTGGTATCTATATGGACTGTATTAAAGGAAAGCAGGCTAACAAAACCAAGAAGGGTGCCAAAAAAACTTTCAACATTTTAGAGATCGTACACACTGGCATTAGCGGTCCTTATGATGCGTGTTTAAATGTTAAGATATTTCATCACTTTTCTTGATGACTACTTATGATTTATGTATCTCTTTTGGCTTTATGATAAGAGAGAGGCACTAGATACTTTCAAAGTCTATAAAGTAGAAGTAGAGAAACAATTGGGCAAACAAATTAAGATAGCGAGGTCCAATAGAGGTGGTGAATATTATGTTAGGTACACTGAAGGAGGCCAATTACCTGGTCCATTCGTAAGGTTTCTTCAGGAAGAAGGCATTATTGTCCAATATACAATGCCGGGCTCACCATCACAAAATGGTGTAGTTGAAAGGCAAAACCAGACCTTAAAGGACATGGTGGGGAGTATGATTAGTAACTCCAATCTCCCATTATCCTTATGGAGTGAAGCATTAAGGACAACAGTATATGTACTAAACAGTGTTCCAACATGGAAAGTTTGGAAACCTAGTCTAAGGCAAGTAAATACATGGGGTTGCCCCGCCGAGGTTAGAATTTAAAATCCACAAGACAAGAAGTTAGACTTAAGAATAGTCAATGGACATTTCATTGGCTATATGGAGAAGTCTAAGGGATACATATTTTATTATCCTTCTTGTGTTATGAAAATCATAAATCTTATAATGCTAGGTTTCTAGAGAATGATATGATTAGTGGAAGTGGTGAACCTCAGAACTTAGTGTTTGAGGAAAACTGCATTAGTGAACCCCCTGTTGAGTCTTCAAGCAAACTAATTGCTTTTCAAAATAGTCATCTGAATCTGACAATCCAAGAAACACTAGTAATTGAAGAGCCACATCATTATGAGAATATTCCAATGGATCTAGTTATTCAACATCCTAAACAAGAAAATGTTGATGTAACATTAAGAAGATCTACTAGAGTGAGGAAACCTGTAATTCCTTCATATTATGTTGTGTACTTGCAAGAATTTGACATTTGACATTGGTGCTGAAGATGACTCTATTATGTTTTCACAAGCAATAAGTGGAAGCAAATCCATATTATGGTATAATGCCATGGAAGATGAGATAGATTCGATGGCTGATAGCCAAAATTAGGATCTTGTTGAACTGTCTAAAGGAGCTAAAGCCATTAGTTGTAAATTTGTGTTTAAGACTAAAAAAGGCTCCTTGGGCAATGTTGAAAGATATAATGCAAAACTTGTAGTCAAAGGATTCACACAACAAGAAGAAATTGATTATCACGATACCTTTTCTCTAGTTTCAAAGGACTCATTTCGGATAATCATGGTACTAATGGCTCATTTTGATATAGAGATATATCAATTGGATGTGAAAATGGCCTTCCTTAATGGAGATCTTAAGGAAAAAGTTTACACGAAACAACCATAAGGGTTCATCTTAAATGGGAACGATAATTTGGTCTACAAGCTTAAGAAATCTATATGTGGACTAAAATAGGCCTCTCGCCAATGGTATTTAAAGTTTCATAATGTTATTTTTTCATTTGGTTTTAAGGAGAATGTTATGGATTAGTGTATATATCATAAGGGTAGCAGGAGTAAAATAATCTTCTTAGTGTAACGACTGAAAAAATCTAAAAATTAATAAATGTGATTAATTAAGAATTTTTTCAAAATTATTCGGTTAAGTACTTGAAAATGTTACGATGGTACAATAAAATAATTAAAAATAATTATTGTTATTATGCTAAACTAAAAGTTTATGATTCATTAATTTCATGTATGAGCCAAAGAAGTGACATTTATAAGAGTCTCAATTAGAATATGTAAACTAAGATTATCTGACAAAAGTGGAATTTTCTAACTTACTTTGATTAAGTAGAAATTTTATTATGATATCAGTTCAGTAAAAGGTTAAAGCTCATGGAATTACTTTTAAAAGAGCAAAAATTTTACAGTTTTAAAGAGTACAGTTATGTTTATAGGAATTTCAAGTATTCGGATCAAAATTTGATTAATCCAATGTGGCACAGAATTAGAATGTGTAAACCACAAAATTGTCTATAAATACTTGAGAGTGTAGCAAAAGGGAAGAAAAAAATCCTTAAAAAAATCATATCCTCTCTCTCTACTTTCTTTCTTTACACTTTCTCTCTCTACACTTTCTCTCTCCTCCGGCTTCAGTTAAGATTCTAGTGTCCATTTTCAACACCTTCCAAACCAATGGAAAGCTCTCATTGAGCTGGTTCCAATGAGGTGCCGTGCCAGCCATAACACCGTCGGAGGAAGACATATGTGCCGATCAAAGTGGTAAAGAAACCCATTTCTTTTCAGCTAGATATCTTCACTGTTTGGCCTCTGATTGACCTGATTCTTGTTCCTACACAACTATCTAAAATAAATAGAACACGGTCCAAGCTTGGTTGCGCCTCAACAACTGTTAGAATGCTCTGCCTATCTACCCCCTCCGTGTGCCACCACATTGCCTTAGAGCTCTACCTTGTCGGAGGAGATGGCTAACACCTCACCTCCCGATGGACTCAAGGGGTAGCAAAAAGGGGAAACCATGCCAAAACCGTGTTGCTTCGCCATTGCATGCTGAAAAACGATGAGCAACACCGACGGCCGCCGTGAGAGGGACAGAATTTGGTGTTCTTCACACTATTTTGTCAAATTAAGGACACGATTATGTTCAAATGGTTGAAGGGATCAAAACGCCCTGATCAATTATAGGATATTGTCACCGGTGGCTAGAGATCATCATCTCCATCGTGCGCCATCACGAGAGAAGTTGGGTCTACCTATTGTGTCGCCGTCAAGTGCAATTGACGACGACAACGCACTCAAAGGAGGATGAGGAAGATTTTCCCCCACCAAATTGCACGGAAACCACCGTCAATGATGAAGAATAGCCAAAGCCATCATGGACCATCACGAGCACCATGAGGCCATTGTCTTACATGATGTTGAGGAGTAGAAGCAAGGGGGAAATGTTCAGAGAGCCATGGGTAGCAAAATTTTGGACATGTATGCTCTAAGGAGTAAAAATGTAATATATTTTTAGAGACATTTTTAACAATAAAGAATTTATTTATTATTAATATAGCAAACTTGTCCTCTTTGCGTTCATATTTTTTGAATGTATGTTAAGCAAACAAAAGTCTAAGATTGTCAGTCTAAACCTTTAAGAATTAGGTATATGATGGACAAATTATGTGGAAGACACGATTCTTAAGGTGACCGTCTAAATTATAAGATCCATAATTAAGGGAATAAAGTTGGGCGCTTTATTATGCAAAGATTGTTATGTTGTCTATATCCCTAACGGGAGATAGTTTGTTTTAGCCATCGGAGGTGAACTCTAAGAATAGAAACATTGGCATATTGTCATAGGTAACGATGTATTAGATTGAGACATAAATGACTTGATTTGGATTAATAATTCTGTCTCGACAAATTGATTCACTTTAGATAATCATTTGTATTATATCTTAATCTTGAGATGAATAGTAGACCCGTTATCTTGACTCATGTCTTTTGATGTACCAAAAGGTGACATCCACATTTTCACAGTGGCATGTATGCCTGTACGTTAGAGGCATGACTTTTGAGAGCATAGACCTGTTATTCATAAATATGAAATCCATAGCTCCTCTTTAGGAGTAGTTGATATCCTTTTATATGCATTATCCTATAATTGGAAAACTAGAGCGCTCAACCATTTGGAGACATAGGTGTAACCGAATGGTATTCTGTCTTTGGATGGTAAGTTTTCTAATGGTGAGACAATGGAACGTAAGATAAAAATAATCAGAAAGGTAAGACATAATTTATTCTTAAGCCAATTATGGATAATCCTATGGGATACTATACATTATGATATGTCATGGAGACTTAGCTATACAGGCTTCGTAATTCTAAATAGTTCGAGAGTGTAATTCTGAGCTTTTAGTGGAGTAACGTTAGAGCTGATAATTATGAAATGTATATCTGGGATATTGGGTTTCATGATTATCGGGAGTTTGAACTATATATGTCTATTTGGTCTCCTTTGTTAGCTTATAATAAATCCTGTAACGATACGGCGTGCCTTTCTAATAATTGGTGGCTTGTGTCAAATTATCAAATTGGTTGAAAATTTGATAGGATTAGAGAATTCGTGTCTATTTATCAGTTGAATTAATTTTGTGAAAATTAATTCAAGATAGACTTGTTAAATTATCGGGATCAGATAATTTATGTATGTGTATTGGTTGGATTAATTTTGAATAAATTAATTTAAGATAAACTTGTTGAATTATCAAGAATATTTATTTTAGTAGAGATTATCTAGATATAACTGTTCTAATCAGATAACTTCTTTATTGGGTTATTTGCATTAAAACTGAAGTTTTATCTCAAGAATCGTGGGTGAAAAATAAAGAATTGCAAGGCTCATTTATCGAAAATGATGAAGCAAGTTTGGTAGACTGATCTTTTAGTTCGGCCTACCGACCAAGAGATAAAAATCACGTGTTTTTACGTAGATTTTATCAAATATTGATCCTGATTTGATTTTGATTTGAATTTTTGAGGCCTTATCTGATGAAGATTGACTCCTAGGCCCAACCTCTATAAAAAAAGGGAGTAAGACTCATTGTTCTAGAGTGAGACTTACCAGTGAGACTTTATGACTCCCTAGAGAGCTATTGTTCACAAATTACGAATTATAGCTTTGGGTTTGTCTCAATTGGTTGGAAGGAGAGTTACCGGGGAAAGGCTAAATGACATACGCCTACACGTACTTTGATCGTGGATAGAGAATAGCATAGAAGACTAGTTGGTTGAGACTCTTCTGGAATGTTACTTCTCTTCATAGATTGTGGAGCTTTTCGGCAAACAAGGTTAATAAGATTCAGTTAATTTATGCATATAGTATGCCAAACTTGTATTTTTAAAAAATACTCTGGTATAAAAAAATTTTAAAATTCCACTGTGTACTATTTTTCCAATAATTGGTATCAAAGCTATGGTTTTTTCATAAATTTGCAAGTTTGTGATCATGCCATATGTATAAATTATGTGATCTTGATATCTCCTATGCTTGAATTTAATTTTTTTTAGAGAGTTGGCACTCTAGGGTTTCTATATATTTATATGTTGTTATGGATTATATGATGAATATTTTTTAATTAATTATGGTTGATCAAATTATTATTTAATTAATTATTAATCAATTAATTTATGCCAGTTATGGTTCTTTAGAGGTTAAAATGTGTATCTAGGTTTTTCATGTTATTATATGGCGGACTTTCATTTCTGTCTAGGAATTATTATTTAATTTTAAATTTATAGTAATTTTGTAATTAAATAATCATTCAAAGACAACGGATCTAGAAGATGGATGATAGTGTTTCTAGGTATTTCCTAAGTCTCTAATTTTATGCTTTTGAATTATTAAAAATAAAATTGATAAATTGCATTAAAACTGTATTTTCTAGAAAAAGGTGATCTTTACTCAGTCGGCATGCTGAACCCTCAAGTCTGACAAGCCGAACCTTTGGGATCGACAGACCATTAGCAGGGCAGGAATCTAGTGACTCTGGTGATAGGCTGAACTTTCGAGTTCGACAAGCCGAATTGTTATGACCGATAGGCCTACCTGAAAAGATCGACAGGCCAGAGGGTCATGACCGACAAGCCGACCATATAGATTGACATGCCGATAGAGAGCTACAATTTTTCAAAAAAGGTGCGTTTTTTGATGCAGTTTTGATTTTATGTTTTAGGACAATTCTAAGAAACATTAAACTTACATACGACCGAAAATATGAAGTATTCAATCTATGCGGGATTGAAGACTTGAAGATGGAAGTTACATGAAGAATGATACAATTTGAAGATTCAAGGATGAAGAATCAATAATATGTTTCAATTTATCTCTTGTAATCTTTGTTTTCTTTTCTTTAGGGTGGAACCATAATATTACTATTATTTATTATTATTTTGCTTGTGGCTTTGCATAACTACTTTCCTTGTCTGCATTATAATATGATTTATTTATAACATGTCATATAGAATAGGGAGTGCCTCTCATTAAAAATTGTTCATGCATGTTTATAAAATAAAACCTTGATTTTAAAAGAATGAGTGGGAGAAGGTTTTTGAAGAGAGGACCTATGGTCTCTATCGTTGGTGCATAGGTAGCATGTGGTGGTTCCGACCTCTAAGAACTTCATCATGTTTCGGGTTGGATCTCTAATAGGATAATGTATTTTAGCATGATTTATGGTTACACACCCCTAGGTGGCATAAATCATGGATAAAATATTGAAACGATGGTTATACACTCATGTTAATTTTATTATTAACCTTCTCTAGGAGCTCTGTTAACAAAATTGATGCCCAAAGAAACGATTATTGATATATACTGGATCCAACAGGTCCTGGATGGCATATATTAATCAAAAAAGGATCTATATTCCTGATTAAGTTTGGTAAGACTTCCCTAGAAGCTTGTAAAATTCTAATTTGAGAATTATCGTTGTAAGGTTATGATATTTTCAAGGTTTGACACATAAACACATTTGTATGCTTTACATGATTATGTTATCTTACTAAATTATTATGATATGTTTGCTTATGTTTGGTATATGATTCTTTATTGTAGGTTAAAAATGTCTGAATACGCTTTATCATCGATACTTGACAAAAACCATTTAACAGGTGAGAATTATAATGATTGGAAACAGAACCTGAACATCGTCCTATCTTTTGAGAAACTGAAATTTTTGCTGACGACAACTTGTCCTCCTGAGGCTACGGGAGGTTCCACCAATGATCAAATCTAAGCATATGATCTTTGGAAAGATCCTAATGATCAAGCCCGTTGCTATGTTATGGCCAGCATGAATAACGTGGTGCAGGCTCAACATAAGGATTATGAGACTGCTAGGTAGATCTTGGATAATCTAGAAAATAGGTTTGGAGGCCAGGCCTTAACAAAGTAGCAAGAGGTGCTTAAAAAACTTGTTAACTTTAAACAAAGACCAGGGATGTCTATAAAGGAGCATATGATGTTGGTCATGGGTTATCTAGCTGAGGCTTAAACCAATGGAGCTGATATTGATGCTGAAACTTAGATGAGTATAGTTTTTGAAACTCTGTCTAAGGAGTTTATCCCATTTAGAGCTACATTTAATTTAAGCAATAGATGGGATATGACCTTAATAGAGTTAATGAAATAGTTACAAGAGTTTGAATTGTCGATCAAGGAATCTCCTGCTGGTGGCAAAGCCAACTTGGCGACTACTTTTGGTTCCAATCCCAACCTAAGGAATGGAAAGAAACAACGGGCTAAGAACAAAAAGTCTTCTATTCCTACAAACGGTAAGAACAAGAAGAAGAAAAAGAAGAACCCAAAGAAGCTAAAGTGCTTCTTCTACGGGAAGGTCAGGCACATCAAGAAAAATTGCAAGGACTTCCTTTCCCGAGGAGGTAGGTGTGATCTTCTATATTTAGAGACTTTTTTCGTTGAGAAATTCAGTTACATTTGGGTCATAAATTTTGGAGCAACTAATCATGTTTATGTTTCTCTATAGGAGTTCAAAGAAATGAGAAGTCTGCTGCATGAAGACTTTACACTTCGGATGGGCGATAGATCCTTGGTCTTAGCTGAAGCAGTGGAAGACGTCCATCTGTATTTTGATAATTATAGAAATTTAATTTTGTGAGATTGTTTGTATGTTCCTAAATTTGAAAGGAATTTAATTTCTATAGCATGTTTATTTAAAGACTTCTATTTGGTTTCTTTTAATAATACAGCGGTGATTCATAAAAACAAATCTTTTATCTATTCTGGATGGATGCAAAATAATCTATATTTTATCAAACCTAAGATGGACTTATTGCTTAGTGCTAAGATGAATGATAATAACTCTAAAAGACTTAAAACTTCTCACTTTAATAAGACTTATCTTTGGCATTTGCAACTTGGCCATATTAACCTAAATAGGATTCAAAGGTTGGTAAGGGATAGACCTTTAAGTTACTTAAAGGTGGAATCTATACCATAATATGAATCTTGTTTGGAGGGTAAAATGACCAAAAGACCATTCAGGTCTAAGGGCAATAGGGCTAAAAGGGTTCTATATTTTGTGCATAGTAATGTTTGCAGACCAATGAATATCTAGGCACGAGGAAGATATGAGTATTTTGTCACTTTTTTTGACGATTAATCAAGGTATGGGTATGTGAACCTAATGCACCACAAAAGCGAAACTTATGATAAGTTCAACGAGTTTTGGGCTGAAGTGGAAAAGCAATTGGGTAGGCCCATAAAGACACTTCGATCTGATCGAGGTGATGAATACCTTTCTGATGAGTTCTTAGGACACTTATTAGAGAATGAAACTTTATCCTATTTGACTATGCCAGGCACTCTGTAGTAGAATGGCATAGTGGAGATAAGTAATAGGACCTTGTTGGGCATGGTTAGGTCCATGATGAGTTATTCATCATTGCCTTTGTCTTTTTGGGGATATGCACTACAAACTGCATGTGATCTTTTGAATAATAAGCCTTCAAAATCGGCTCCTAAAACTCCTTACGAGTTGTGGATGGGGAAGAGGACTTCCTTAAACCATATTTGCATATGGGGATGTCTGGATCATGTCCTATTTAGGGATGTGAATAAGTTGAAAGCACGTTTGAAAGGTTGTGTGTTTGTAGGATATCCAAAAGGGACTAAAATAAACTCGTACTTTCAACTAATGCAACTTTTCTTGAGGAGAGTTATATAGACGACTTTAAGCCTTGAAGCAAAGTCATGCTCGAGGAGTTAAGGAGTGATCTGATCACTTTAAGGGTTCCAATAGAAACCATTCCAATCGGTGTAGGAAAACCAAACAAACCCGAACAACAACCTAAGAGGCTTTGGTGTAGTGGGAGAATTAGGCGTCAACCTGAGAGGCATATCTTCAATGGTGAGGTCTTCTCGGCTAAACTGGATAAACATAGCAAGGATCCTTACACTTATGCAGAGGCTATGGAGGATGTTGATTCGAAACTCTAGACAAAGGCCATGAACACAAAGATGAACTCTATGGAGATTAAACAGGTCTGGGAGCTTGTGGATCTTCCCAAAGGGGTAAAACCCATAGGGTGTAAATGGATCTACAAGAGGAAGAGAGGAGTGGATGGAAAGGTCAAAACCTTTAAGGCTAGATTGGTAAATAAGGAATACACATAAAAGGAAGTAATTGACTATGAGAAAACCTTTTTGCCTATAGCCATGCTTTTAAGTCCATCTGGATTCTCTTGTCCATAGCTGTCATACTCGACTACGTGATTAAGTAGATAGATGTTAAGACAGCCTTTCTAAATGGCTATCTTGATGAGTCCATTTATGTGGAACAACCAAACGGGTTTAAGGTCAATGGTCAAGAGGGTAAGGTTTGTAAATTGCTAAATTCAATATATGGACTTAAGTAGGTTCTTGTTCTTGAAACATAAGATTTGATCAAGTGATCAAGACTTTTCGGTTTGCACAAAATGTGGATGAACCATGTTCGTACAAACACATTAAGGATGGAAAAGTGGTTTTTCTACTGTTCTATATAGATGATATTCTGCTAATTGGTAATAACGTTGGGGCATTGTCATTAGTCAAACTATGGTTGACCAAGCAGTTTAACATGAAGGACTTGGGTGAGGCTAATTTTGTTCTTGGTATCTAGATCTTTTAGGATAGGAAGAACAAAATGATAGCTTTATCCCAGGCTGGCTAAATAAATAAGATTCTCAGGAGGTTTGCAATGTAAGATTCCAAGAAAAGTAGGCAACCATCTAGGTTTGGAATTACTCTTTCTGAGAAAGACTCTCCAAAGTCTGAGGAAGAAAGAGAATACATGAAGAAGGTGCCTTATATTTCGACAGTGGGTAGTCTCATGTATGTCATGCTTTACACACGACCAGATATTTGTTATGCGGTTGAGATTGTAAGTCGATTTCAGGTGGATCCAGGCCCGAACCATTGGATTGCGGTCAAGCATATTTTTGAGTACCTGAAAAGGACTCGAGGGTATAAGCTTGTGTATTCGGGTGAGGATTGACTCCTCTAGGATACACTGATTCAGATTTCTAATCTCGTCTGGATTCAAGGAGATCGACTTTAGGTTTTGTGTTTACTTTGGGTGGCAATGCCATCAGTTAGAGAAGTGTAAAGCAAGATTGCACTTTGGATTCAACGATGGAGTCTGAGTATATGGCAGCTAGTGATGCTTCGAAAGAAGTAGTATGGCTTCGCAAGTTTCTTGGGGATCTTGAGGTAGTTTCTAGTATAGATAAGGCGGTATCACTATACTATAAGGAATGAAGATTTCACAAGAAGAGTAAGTATATTGATCGAAAGTATCATGTGATAAAGGACATTGTTGATGGCGGGCATGTCATGGTGTGTAAAATCTTGTTAGAGGACAATTTAGTTGATCCATTTATGAAGACATTTACTGGGAGAGCCTTCGAGAGGCATGTGGAAGCTATGAGGATGTGAGATTTGTCATATTTACTCACTTAGTGCAATTGAGAGATTATTGGACATGTATTCCCTAAGGAGTAAATATGTAATATGTTTTTGGAGACATTTTTATTAGTTAAGAATTTATTTATTATTAATATACCAAATCTTGTCTTTACATTCATATTTGTTGAATGCATGTCAAGCAAACAAAAGTCTAAGCACTACTACAAATTGTGGATTCCACGACGATTTATAACCATCATAGAAAAATTTTACGACGGTTAAAAAACTGTCGTGAAAACTTCAATCGTGGTACGACATGGAGTTTTCACGACGGTTTTTTACCGTCGTATAATATAAAAATTAACGCAGGAAGGGGTTGTAATGTAGTAATTTTTCACGACGATTTTTTGATAAACTGTCGTGAAAAATTGGCATTCCAAGACGGTTTTTTCAAAAACCGTCGTGGAATACTAAGGATTCCACGACGGTTTCTTAAGAAACCGTCATGGAATCGAAAGCTTCCACGACGGTTTCTTAAGAAACTGTCATGGAATGCAAATTTTTCATGATAGTTTTTTAAAAAACCGTCGTAAAAAATTGGCATTCCCCTAAAAAAAACCTCCAAACATATAGACCGTCGTGAAAAATTTGTATTCCCCTAAAAAAAAATCTCCAAAAATCTCCAAACATATGGTGGGTATCACAATAATACTTAGGCATCATAAACACATAAAAAGTAACCTATTCTCACACCAAAATGCTAAATGTTGTTCAAAGTTCTTTCAAACGCCAAATACAAGTAACACATACTAAATGGCAAAAAACAAATAGTAAAACTAATATTAAAACTAAAACTAAATGTAAATAACACTAAAATAACCAAATAATGCTAAGTTTAGAGCTAACAATAATACTAAAACTAAAAGTAATGGTTTGAAATTTACCAAAGGCGATGGAGTTGGTGGAACGACAAAGGACGAGTCGAACGATGGTGGAGTCGGTAGAATGTCAAGGGATGAGGATGAACGGTGGCGAATGGCACCAGGTTTGTTAGATAGGTCATGGAGAGAGTGATAGAGGAATGTCAAAGTTGGTGGAATGCCATAGGAGTTGGGTTCGTCGGTGGCTAGGTCGTGGGAGAGGAGTTAGAGAGAGAAAGGGGTTTGAGAGTTAGTGGGTTTGAGTTAGAGAAATTTTGAATAAATAGGGAAAGCCATGTTGTTGGCACCTGATTAAATTTTGGAGGGATACTAAAAATTTCAAACATATGGGACATTTCACGACAGTTTTTACTAAAAACCATCATGGAAGCCTTGGTACCTTTCACGATGGTTTTTATAAAAACCGTTGTGGAAGGTCCAAGGTTTGAAATTTTTAGTATCTCGTCCAAATTTAACCTTCGTGAAAGATTAATTTTTGGCGGGCTACTAAAAATTTCAAATATGCAAAACCTTCCACGATGGTTTTTGTAAAAACCGTCGTGAAAGGTTAAATTGGGCAGAATACTAAAAATTTCAAACATCAGACCTTCCACTATGGTTTTTATAAAAACCGTCGTGAAAAGTCTCGAGGTTTGAAATTTTTAGTATCTTGCCAAAATTTAACCTTCGTGAAAGATTAAATTTTGGCGACTACTAAAAATTTCAAACATGTAGAACATTTCATGACGGTTTTTACTAAAAACCGCCGTGGAAGCCTCAGTATCTTTCACGACAGTTTTTACTAAAAATCGTCGTAAAAGGCCTTCCACGACAGTTTTTAGTAAAAACCGTCGTAGAAGGCCTTGCATCTTTCACGACGGTTTTTAGTAAAAACCGTCGTGGAAGGCCTTTCATGAAGGTTTTTACTAAAACCGTCATGAAAGGCCCCGATGTTTGAAATTTTTAGTATCCCGCTCAAATTTAACCTTCGTGAAAGATTAAATTTTGGCGACTACTAAAAATTTCAAACATGTAGAACATTTTACAACGGTTTTTATTAAAAACCGTCGTAGAAGCCTCAGTATCTTTCACAACGGTTTTTATTAAAAACCGTCGTGAAAGGCCTTCCACGACAGTTTTTACAAAAACCGTAGTGGAAGGCCTTTTACGACAGTTTTTATTAAAAACCGTCGTGGAAGGCCCCGAGGTTTGAAAATTTTAGTTTCTCACCCAAATTTAACCTTCGTGAAAGATTAAATTTTAACAAGCTACTAAAAATTTCAAATATACAAAACCTTCTATGACGGTTTTTATAAAAACCGTCGTGAAAGGTTAAATTAGACGAGATATTAAAAATTTCAAATATCCAAGCCTTCCACGATGGTTTTTATAAAAACCGTCGTGAAAGATTAAAATTTTTATTCATGCCGAACTTAAAGGGTAAATTTAAAAATTTCAAACATGCATACCTTCCACGATGGTTTTTATAAAAACCGTCGTGGTAGCTCCCGCCAATACCACAACGGTTTTCGTCTTCGCGGGCGTAACTCATCACATTTTTTTTTCCTTGTCATGATGGTTTTTGAGAAACAGTCGTTAAATAAAGGTCGTATAATCTCAAATTTGTTGTAGTGAAGATTGTCGGTCTAAACTTTTAAGAATTGGACATATGATGGACAAATTATGCAAAAGACACGATTATTTAGGTGACCATCTAATCATAAGATTCGTAATCGAGGGAATAAAGTTGGGCATTTTAGTCATGCAAAGATTGTTATGTTGTCTATATTTCTGACAGGAGATGGTTTGTCTGGGCTATTGAAGGTGAACTCCAAAAATAAAAATATTAGCACATTGTCATAGGTGACGATCTGTTAGATCGGGACATAAAGTGAATTGATTTGAATTAATAATTCTGTCTCAGCAAATCGATTCACTTTAGACAATCATTTGTATAGTATCTTAATATTGAGATGAATAGTAGGCCTGTTATCTTGACTCATGTATTTTGTTGTACTAAAGGGTGATATCCACATTTTAATAGTGGTATGCATACGGTACGTTGAAGGCATGAATCTTGAGAGCGTAGAACTGTTATTCATAGATATGGAATCCATAGCTCCTCTTTCAGAGTAGTTGATATCCTCTTATATGCGTTATCCTGTAATTGAAAAACTAGAGTTCTCAACCATTTAGATACAAGGTGTAACCGAATGGTATACAGTCTTTGGATGGTAAGTTCTCCGATGGTGAGATAATGGAATGTAAGATAAAAGTAATCGGGAAGGTAAGACAAAATTTATCCTTAAACCAATTATAGATAACCTTGTGGGGATACGATATATTATGATACGTCATGGAGACTTAGTTATACAAGCTTCGTAATTTATATAATTCGAGAGTACAGCTCTAAGCTTTTAGTGGAGTAACATTAGAGCTGATAATTATGAAATTATATTTGGGTTATTGGGTTTCATAATTATTAGGAGCTTGAACTATATCGGTCTATTTGGTCCCCTTTGCTAGCTCATAATAAATCCTATAACGATACAGCGTACTTTTCCAATAATTGGTGACTTGTATCAAATTATCAGATTGGCTGAAAATTTGATAGGATCAGATAATTTATGTCTGTTTATTAGTTGAATTAATTTTGAAAAAATTAATTCAAAATAAACTTGTTGAATTATCAGGAATATTTATTTTCCTAGAGATTATCTAAATATGACTGTTTTAATCAGATAACTTCTCTATTGGGTTATTTGAATTAAAATAGAGGTTCTATCCCTAAGAATCTTGGGTGGGAAATAAAAATTCGTAGGGATCATTTATCAGAAGTTCGACAGGCCGATCTTTAAGTTCAGCTTGCCAATGGAGCAAGTTTTGCAGGTCGATCTTAAGAGATGTAAGATCACATGTTTTCACATAGATTTTATCATATATTTATCTTGATTTGATTCTAATTCTAATTTTTGAGGCTTTATTTGATAAGGACAGACTTCTTGGCCCAACCTCTATAAAAAAGGGGAGTGAGACTCATTGTTGTTCAGATTAGTTGAGAAATCTAGAATGAGACTCTGTGACTCTCCGGAGAGCTATTGTTCACAAATCACGTACTATTGGTTTGGTTTTTTCTCGATTGGTTGGAAGGAGAGTTACTAGGGAAAGGTTGAACGATGTGCGCCCACACGCACTTCGATCGTGGATAGAGAATAGCAAAGAAGACTAATTGGTTGAAGCTCTTCTAGAACATTACTTCACTTCACAGATTGCAGAGCTTTTAGGCAAATGAGGTTAGTAAGATTCGATTAATTTATGCATATAGTGTATCAAACTTGTGTTTTAGAAAATATTCTGGTATAAAAAAATTTTGAAATTTCATTACGTATTGTTTTTTCAACACAAAACACCTCGGTAAATTTCAGGCCACAAGCGTCGAAGCACCATCGCCCAAGCCTCCAATTTTGGCCGAGATTATGGAGCTCGATTGTTTGAGTCGCCCAAAATGTTTCTTTTTAAACGGTGGACGTTTGTAGTATAGAAAAGTTGTTGTGTCCACTGTGAGGTGAAAATTTGTTACTCGAGAGATTGATAAATATAAAAGTTCAAAAAGGCAAACGATTTTTTAAAACAAAGTTTAAAATGAAAGAAATATTTTTATGATTTTTTTATTTTAAAATTTAAAACATAAAATTAAAGTGGTGAAGCTTTGAGAATGTTTTGTATATTTCACAACTAGTATAAAATTTTAACTCTAATTAAATCATCTAAAGCATTTTGCTTATTATATCTTTTCTTATTAATTGCGAGTATTTTTTCTAATTTTATAAGTCAACCGAGAGCGACAATATAGCAAGCCATAATGCAGTAAGGGTCTTCTTATAAAAGTAGCAAAATAATTATCTCTCACTAATGATTCGGTACACTAATTATGAAAATTATAACTGTTGTTACTGCAATTATAATTGACATAATTTTAAGATAGAAAAGATAATAACAAATCAAAAGTAATATATTTTTATGAGATAAATTATTGCGTTAATTTCGATAACACCTCGTCTTATTAATTGGTTTAAGAATACACTATGCCATCCTCTGTCGACAATAAATTAAGAATTATCAAGCATTTGTTATGCCAGTCTATGTCTATAAGTAGTAGAAACTCAACTTAATAAACGAGCATGACTTCAACATTATTAATATTAATTATGCAATACAATTAAATCACATAAAAAAAGTATGACTGAATTTATGCAAGAATTGGGCAATATAACAACATTAACGATAAATATTAAAAACATAGAAATATAATTTATTTTACAAAAATATAAGCATTACAAAGCCGATATAGAGATAAAATCCATACTAGAGTACTATGCATACAAGATCATCTCTCTGTCTCACCAGACTCTCTATACTAATCTAGGTATTTTTTTATTAAAAGGATACTATTGAGCAGGAGGCTCAACAGTTGAAAAAGAAAACAAAGAAAAAGCGGGAGAGAAGGAAATGGCCTGAAGGCCTTTGAGGGGTGCGTTCATGGGGAGAAATCTCCCCTTATTTAGAGTGCAAAAATAGCACTATTTACATAGTAAAAATATTATTATATTATTAATATTTTTATTATATTATATTTATTATTATCATTTTTTTATTCTTTACTATTTAAAATTTTGAAAACACTGATCAAGGGATCCGTTTTTCTTCTCAATTTTCCATGCGATTCAGCTTTGATCATTATGTGAATCTTAGCTTGAAATCAGGCGTGACGTGGCAGCTGAAGGCATGAGTGCAGACCGTTGATTTCGAGATCCCATAGTTGAAACTCGCTGAAGAAACTAGGCCTAGTGGGGCCATGTAGGTCGAAAACGATAGCTGTCAGATTGATCAAAGTCTTGTGATCAAAGGGCTAAGAATACGACTACACGTGAGCACGGTCACAGAGAATCCAAGCTGTCTAAGATTCCCTCTGATGCACGTGAAGTGTGTCGGTGCATGATCTGCACGCGCCAATCAGATCATGCCACGCAAATTCCACTTGCACAATTCGAGATTCCTTTGGCTTTTTAATGCTTTGATGTTCGGTTTTGCCCGTTTTGGTACCATTTAGCTCCTTTTTTCTCTAGATTTTAAATCTAAAATAAAATAAATAAACTAAAATTAATTATTTTACAAACAAAATATTTACAAAAATATTAAAAAGATTTATTTTACATTAAAATACACAAGATTAATTACAAACTTCTAAAATTTTTAGCTTTTTTTTTTTTTGTTTGACATAGATGTGATTTTTAAGACTTGAAAATATTTTTAGAAATTACTAAAAATATAATGGAACATACTTACAACTTAAAACACACTACTAAACACATTAAGACTAAAAATAAAATAACAACTTATTATTTTTGTGATTTTAATTATTTACAAACTAAGCACACGATTAACACACCAAAACGACTCTAAAAATTACCAAAAATGTTATCAAACATAAAAAACACAATAAAAACACGTTTTTAAACACATTTTAATACTAGGACACTAAAATACTGATTAACACAAAAATGCTACTAATTAGAGGATTTAATTAAAAATAAAAGTACAAATAAATGATTTAAACCTTGTAAAATATACACTTTTACAGTCACATTACACCCCTCCAATCAGCTTATTGCTAGTCCCTAGCAATTAAAGTGACAAAATTTTGAAATGATTTATTGAATATTCACATAATGCAAAAACATTTAGCTATTATTTGACTTACCTAACAAGATAGACTAACAAAACAAAAATTTTATTTGAATAATTTATATGCAATTTAACAAAATGTATATAAGCCAGACATAGTGCAAAAGGAGATAATGAATAATTATGAAGTTTCATCCAAAACTAAGAATAAAATTATTATGATATTTTGATTCAAATCATACATGCAGGCAGCAACACTTCAAATTTATTTATTTAGAACAATTAGAGCGCATAAATATAAAACAAAGATATTTACAAAAATTAAACAAACTTTACAATTGTGTATAGTGCAATGTTTGGCTCCTTTAAGCTTTTTTCATAACCCATTTAACGAGCTTTGGGTCAGTAACTCTTAGACCAGTTGGCCTAAGGTATTAGGTGTTAAAGCACCCCTTAGAACTTACTTACTCAAGTTAAAAAGCCTACGAAACCAAACTTATCCAACTTTATTCATTAATACACACTTTATTTATTTACACTTATTATTTTTTCTTTTTATTTTTTTCTTCTTTTTTTTAGTCATTTAATTTTGAAAATATTACTGCTTTTAATTGTTCATCTTTACAAAATAACAAAACTCAAATATTCATAGCTTTGACTTACCACCACAATTAAACATTACAGTGTATGTATAAAAAGAATGGCTTATAGGCACTTAAAAAATAAACATATAAAAATGTTAAATAAAACCAAAGTTTTGAAAGTCCATAAGATTAGACAATTTAAAGAATAGAAAAAATGATATTACATTAATATAAAATTCAAAAATCAAAACAAAATAATAACACATTAATTACTAAGAAACCAATATTTACAAAACATTTTTAAAATTTTTTTTAAAATCTTATGGCTCCTAAAAAAAAATAACACACAAAAATAAAAAACGCACAAAAATCTGGAGCAAAATTAAAAAAAATTGGACACAAATTTAGCACATTTTCGTACAACATTAAAGCACAACCCTTTCTCCTCAACCTAAATTGTATATTGTCTCTAAAGTATAAAAAGAATAGTGAGAGTGGCAATAATATTACCTAGATCAACACAATAGCAAAGATAATTTGTAGCAACCTTAACAAACCAAAATAAACACACAACAATATGATACAAATTGGGTCTTTTAAAGTTAAATTCCCAAGACTTTTTTGTTTGAAAATTAAAATTACTTTTCAAATTCTTTAAAATATGTTTCAAGAGACCACAAGTACAAAGTACTTACTAATCACATTGATTATATTCTCCTTAATCTTAGCCATTTTAATTGAACTATTAAGTAATTTAATTTCAAAGATTTTTTATTTTAAAATGAAAATTAAAATGAGAAATCATAACACACGTTTTTTTTTTATTGAAACTTTATTTGAAATTCCAAACAAATAGCATTTACAAAATTAAACTCATTAGAATACGTCTCGAGAGAAAACAGTTTAACTCCTTAACTCAGCCATTCTAAACAAATTTAATTTATAGCCTTCATTTTAAATTTTCAAACTAAATCTTAAAGTTTTTTTATTTATTTTTAAAAGAAAATCACAATATCACACAACAACACACAAAAATATTTTACAAAGAAGGGAAGGTAAAGATGTTACTTTGAAAGTGTTTTCCTATCGTTTGATGCTCTGAATTTAGCAAATCTTTCTCTCAACTCAGCTCTTGATGGAAAGTCATCAAAGAGCGGCTTTCTTCCATAGTAAGTGTCAAAAGGTACAACATATGGGTCTTGTGTGAACATGCCCTCAAGATTGGCAAAATTTGAAACATTTGAACTTGTGCAACTTAGACTCATTTTATGTTATTGGTAGGTCCACAAAAACGATGCTAGAGTTGGTGGAAGAGGTGGTGGCCACATAGGATCTTAATAAGAATGGTCTTTGGTGAACTTTTGTGGCAACTGAGGTTGAGAACCTAAGACCAAAGATGACGATTGTTCCTGTTGTACAACTAAGTCTTCATTCTTTTCCTCACATTCCTCTCCTAAAGGTTGTTCATCAAAATAGGTAGGTTCCAAATTTTCTTCTTCAATGACTAGGACAATTGTTTCTTCCTTATCTAAAGAAACTTCTTGAAATAACTTAAGAGAATATTCAAGCCTATCTAGAGTAAAGGAAATCGATAGTACGACTTCACACGCAATGAGAATTTATTTTCTTCAATATGTTGTTGTAGTATGTTGAGACTTCCAGAATAAGTTAGCCTAAGGAGAATCCATGGTGCAATCTCCATATGTTAGGGGTATAATGCACCCCACTATATGGTATCATAGTGAGATTTTTTGCTAGAAAAAAAATTACTATAAGACACACTAGTTTCAATTAGAAATCATAAGAACGATTTAGATAATCAAGTAGAATTTAGAAAATTTCTCATGACCAACAGAGAGGTCATAAGAGCAGAGCCAGGAGAGAAACCCTACCAATAAAAAAAAATGGACCAAATTTCTCCTTTTTTTGCACCCAAAGAGAGGTGAGGCATGTTCAAGAGAGATAGAGGTTTTTAGACAAGTACATAAACATGTTTTAGATAGTCATTATCACTAATTTGAAACGACTAGATGATAAAGGCCTATAGGTTGAGAAATAAAAAGATGAACTTTTTGGCCAATTTATATGTACCAGATCATAATCTAGATATAAATACGCAACCTAAGATACGAAATAGGATTAGTATAAGTCTTGAAACAAGAGAAAGATGGCTTCAGGAAAACGGGTCCATATTTCCATATTATGATACTTGGGGTAGAATTACTAAAAGAAAGAAAACCCCATAAGATTAAGTTACAGAGTTGTAGGATACCCTTAGTTTATCTCAATTTTTTAGGACGAAAATTTTACAAGGTGGGTAGATTGTAACAACTAGGAAAATCAAAAAATTAATAATTGTGATTAATTAAAGATTTTTCTAGAATTACTCGGTTAAGTACTTGAAAATGTTATGATAGTACATTAAAATAATTAAAATAATTATTTTTAATGTACTAAACTAAAAGTTTATGATTTATTAATTTCATGTATGAGCCAAAAAAGTAACATTTATAAGAGTCTCAATTAGAATATCTAAATTGAGATTGTCTGACAAAAGTGAAATTTCTTAACTTACTTTCATTAAGTGGAAATTATATTATGATATCAGTTCAGAAAAAGATTAAAGCTTATGGAATTACTTTTAACAGAGCAAGAATTTTATAGTTTTAGAGAGTATAGTTATGTTTACAGGAATTTTAATTTTTTCGATCAAAATTTAATCAATCTAATGCGGCTTAGAATTAGACTATGTAGACCACAAAATTATCTATAAATACATGAAAGTGTAGCAAAAGGGAAGAAAAAAATCCAAAAAAATCATATCCTCTCTCTTTACACTTTCTCTCTCCTCCGACTCTGGTCAAGATTTCGGTGTCTGTTTTCGACACCTCTTGCACCAATGGAAAGCTCTTGTTGAGTTGGTTCCAACGATTCAATGAGGTGTCATGCCAACCACAACACCGCCAGAGGAAGCCATACGTGCTGGTCAAAGTGACGAAAAAACTTATTTCTTTTCGACTAGATATCTTTGTCGTCCAGCCTTTGATTGATGTGATTCTTGTTCCTACACAACCACCATGATGAGTAGAACATGGTCCAAGCTTGGTTGCACCTCAACTATTGCCGGAATGCTTTGCCTGTCTACCCTTATTGTGCGCCACCATACTGCCTTAGAGCTCCACCTTGCCGGAGGAGGTGGCCGACACTACCTGTCCTGATGGAATCAAAGGGCAGCAAAAAGGGGGAACCATGCTAAAACCATGCTGCTTCGCCATGGCTAGTTGGAAAATGATCAGCTCCACCGACAGTTGCCTTGAGAGGGATAGGACTTGGTGCTCCTGGCATTATTTCGTCAAATTGAGGACACGTTCATGTTTAGATGGTTGGGGGGATCAAAACACCACGATCAATTGCAGGAAATTGTCGTCGGTGTTTGGAGATCGTTATCTCTACCATGCAACACCGCAAACTTGGGTCTACCCATTGCATAGCTGCTAGGTCCAATTGACGGTGACAATGCACTTAGAGGAGGATGGGGAAGATTTTCCCCCACCTAATTGCATAGAAACCACCACTGACGATGGAGAACGGCCAACGCTGCCATGGATCGCCTCGAGCACCATGAGGCCATCGTCTTATGTGATGTTGAAGAGCAACAACAAGGGGGAAATGTTTAGAGAGCCACAAGTAGCAAAACCCCTTGGCCAATTTCATGCCACAACTGCCAAAGCACCGGCACCCAAGCCGTCAATTTTGGCCAAGATTGTGGAGCCTGATCTACTATGTTAGAGGCCAAATTAGGTGAAATTGACACTGCCATTAGACTTATAATAAATTAAGGGGGTTAGGGCCGAGCTCAATTGCCAATGGAGCCCGATCGATGTCAGTCATCGTTGGTCAATGGTGGTCAACGGCTAGTTAACGGTAACCATAGGTTTTTATGATCTAGACCTCCGATCGATGATCTGAGATTGCCTCCCAACTCATTTCAATGCTCCAAATACAATGTTGCCTTCATTCAACCTAATTCCACTCTGATGAAAATCGTCCGGTATTGACTGCATGTGGATCTAGGCGACTCAAACTGTAGTAATGGAGTTCAAAATGATGTTTATAGTAATGTATGATCTCCAAGAAGCATTCCTAGCCATTCATGGTCTCTCGAGGAGCACTGTAAAGGCTGCTTCGCAGACTATAGCTACAGCAAGATACAATTGGACTCACTCAACTCGGAATCTAAGTAAGTAGAAATCTCACCTACAATATAAATAGTCTTTAAGTAAAATGTTTTAAATGATTTCATAAAAATTTATGAAAATGCCTGATCAATGATTTGTTACATTGTGTTATGATATGATGTTTTCTTATGTTATGATATTATGATTTATTTCGTTCATGTTATGCTACGTCATGTATGTGGTGATTATGTTATGATCAATATGTGATATACACAATAATTAAACCATATTGTTTAATCACTTTTAAGTTAAGCATGATTATGATTTATGGTTTACGATTCAGGTAATGGTAATGTTATGTATTAATAAATTTCAAATGATGTGAATATGTTGTATGTTTGCAAATGATATGCATAAATTTTGAAGTTCAAAACAAGATTTATAATAAATTTGCAATTGTTATGGTTAAAGTATATTTGCATTTGATATGCATAATATTTTTTTTTTAATTTCAAGTTATGAGCTTCAATATATTCAAATTATAGGTTCAAGTGAAATGCACAAAGTTTTAAAGAGAACAAGACATAATGTGCAAATGTGTTAGCATATGATGTGTTAGCATTTGTTGTGCTCACCAAGTTAAAAAGAGGTAAAATAAAGATAAAAAGGAAGTGTCGTACCAACCTCCTTAACGTAAGGTACACAAGTAAAGTTAAAGTTGTGACCTCCTTGATGTGAGGTACACAAATAAAGTTAAAGTAAAGACCTAGGTGTTCGATGGCCTTAAGTTTTTCACAAGAGAAGCATCATGTTTATGATATCATGATTAATGATGTTGGTACATACACTAAAGTTTATAAGATAAGGAAAGTTGAGAAACAAGACAAGTTATAGCTTAAATAATTAAGCATAAAACAAGTTGATAAGCCAGCATAAAATGTTCATGTTTATTTTTATTAAAATGATTTCTAATTATGTTTTGCGAGATTGATTTTCTATTTGCTGAGCAAAAGCTTATTCAAGTATGTTCAAACTATAAGTAAGAAAACATGTCGGCGACATTTGATGGGAAGTGGTAAGTGGCGGACAAGTGATGGACATGGGTATGGATACTGCTCATGCAATGTAAAATTTTCGCATTATTATTTTATGAATTTATGTATGTTTTTATTTTACAAAATTATGTACGTATGAATAAGTAAATAAACTGCAAAATTACTGTCTTAAAAATCGAGATTGAGATTTTACAATCTTGGTTTAGAGAATTTTAAGATTTTAAAGTGTTGCAATAGACAATGCAACAAGTGCATGAAGTTTTTAAGTAAGAAAATTATAAAATTATTTGAAGTTAAAATGATTATTAAAGCTTTACAATAAATTAAGAAATGAATTTTATGAATATGTTTTCATGAAAATTTTATGAAAGCTTAGATGATTATGCTTTGAGAAATTAATGTTGTTATGTTATATCTTTCTCAAACAATTAATTTTATGATTGTGATTAATTTCAACGTTGTTTTTTATTTTTCCTTTATTTTATTTTATTTTTTTTGTTTTTTCAACTTCGCACCCTCCAAAAGAATAAAAAAAATCCTTATCCTTAAAAAAAAAACTGTACACATAGATATATATATATATATATATATATATATATTTGCTTTTTAACTGTATTTTTCCTTTTGCTTTTTCATTGCTCTGGCATTATACCATATCAAGATAAATTCTTCAAGTTAAAATAACTTCTTCTAACGTGTCACTTTTTAATTTATAATTTTTTTATGTGTTTCTTTGAAATACTTTTTTACTCTCACTCGCTACTTTTAAAATAATACTGTTAGGTTTTTCTAATTAGCC
>CAMOHE010051966.1:0-61542 GCA_946598075.1 Artocarpus hirsutus
CGATATAGACCCGAATTTGGTTCTGTTTCAAATTTTTGAGACCTTATCTGATAAGGAATGACCCTAGACCCAACCTCTATAAATAGGGAGTGAGTCTAATGAGTTATTAAGATCAATAGAGAGATTAAGAGTGATAAGAGTGATACTCTACTAGTGAGAATCTGAAACTCCCTGAGAGCTCTTGTTCACAAATCACGAACACTAGCTTTGGGTTCTCTCAATTGATTGGAAGGAGAGTCACCTTGAGGAAGAGCTATACGTGTGAGCCCACACTCACTCCGATCGTGGATAGAGAATAGCAAAGAAGACCAGTTGGTTGAGGCTCTTCTGGAACGTTACTTCTCTACACAGACTTCGGGAGCTTTTCGGCGTATACAAGGTCAGTAAGATCAGGTTAATTTATACATATAGCATGTCAAACTTGTGTTTTAGAAAATACTCTGATTTAAAATTTTTAAAATTTTGCTGCGTATTATTTTTCCAACAGATACGTCGAAGAGCAAAGAACTAAATAAAAGGCCACGTTGTGACCACTGCAGGAATACAGGACACAAAATAGAGAACTACTTCGAGATTGTTGGTTACCCACCAAATTGGCAAGGCAAGAGGAGAAGCAAGCCTTCGGCATATGCAGCCACAACTGAAAGAAAGGAGTTCACTCAGACACAGACTAGCCATATAGCTAGTCTCACATAAGAGCAAATTGACCAACTTCTATCTCTCCTTGCAAGAAAAAAACAACCTGCAGTAAACTTCATTGGTAACTCTATTCGAAACTCTTGAATAATTGATAGTTAGGCATCTGACCATATTTTGTCAGATGCAATGTTGATGAACCATTATGAAAAACCAACTAAATTGATAAAAGTCTCACTACCAGATAAAAAAGAAGCAAAATTTGAATTAGTTGGTACGGTGATTTTAAACAACAACATAAAGCTACAAAAGTTTTATTTTTACCAAACTTCCATTGTAATTTGATATCTGTAAGTCGATTGACAAAAGACAACAATTGCTCAATTACCTTCACTCCAACCAATTGTGTTGTGCAGGACCTTACCTCCAGGAAAATGACCGAGATGGGTAGACTGAAAAGGGGGCTATATTATTTCGGCTGGGACTATGAAACACAAGCTAATGCGGCGAAGACTTGTTAGAAGGCCGAGATCCCACACCAAAGATTGGGGCATCTACCATTTTCTAGTTTGAAGAATGTTTTTAATTCTAATTTTAAATTCAATAAAGATGTGAGTCCATATGATGTATGCCATAGAGCAAGACATGTTAAAAGATTTTTTCCCATTAGTGTTGAAGATTATTTTTCAATTAATACATGTTGATACATGGGGACCTTACAACATCAAGGCACACACCAGACATTCTTATTTTCTTACTCTTGTTGATGATTGCTCGAGAGCAACTTGGTTGTATTTGATGAAACACAAAAGTGAAGCACCAAAATTGTTCGAGCACTTTGTAACAATGGTAGAGACTCAATTTGGCAAACGAGTCAAACCAATTTGCTCGGATAATGCACCAGAATTTGTTTATGAAAATTTCAAGAGGTACATAATGGAACACGGCATTCTTCACCAAACTACATGCCCCTACATGCCATAAAAAATGGCGTAGTCGAGAGAAAGCACCGACATTTACTTGAAGTGGCACAAGCCCTAAGGTTTCAATCTAACATTCCTTTACGTTATTGGGGAGAGTGTGTGATGACTGTAGCTTACCTCATCAACATCCTACCAACACCAAGATTAGAAGGAAAATTGCCCCATGAAGTTCTATTCAGAAGGAGGCCATCATATGAACATCTTCGTGTATTTGGATGCTTATACTATGTCTACAACAAACCAAAGCCACTTGATAAATTCGAATCAAGGTTGAAACGTTCTGTTTTTCTTGGCTATATTCCTGGGAAGAAAGGTTATAAAGTTCTTGATCTTGAAACAAAAAAGATCAGTGAATCACGCGATGTTATCTTCTACGAAGAACTCTTTCCATTCCAAGTTGATACATCTGTAACGAATAAAAGAGTGGAGGCAAGCCCCTCTAGTTCATTCCAACAGTCACAAAACCATCCACTTGATGAAGATTTGAATGAAGAAAGTGGCACACTTGAAGGTGTGATCACCGAAAATCATGAGCCAAGACAAACCGAGACAGAAGCTGTACATGAAGACAATTTTGTAGAACCCATCGAAGAACAAGGGGTTGGGAGGAGCAAACCCTCAAGGGAACAAAAGATGCCAACATATCTTCAAGATTATGTACTAAATTGTTCCCGATAAGATAGAAATGGCCCCTCACAACAATCACGTATCTTGCGTCATACTTCCAATATGCGAGGCAAAGTTCTTAGTACCCTTCATGCTCATGTTTACTCTACACAACAGAGTATTTGTGATGTAGATGTGTCCTTTATGGAACCTGTAAGCTTTGAAGAAGCTTCTCAAGATATAAGATGGTGAGAGGCAATGAACAAAGAATTGCAAGCCTTATAAGACAATAGAACTTGGAGTTTAGTCCCTCTCCCTCAAGGGAAACGAGCTATCAGGTCAAAATGGGTCTACAAGATTAAATACAATTCCGACGGCACGATAGAAAGATACAAACCTCAGCTTGTTGCCAAAGGTTATAACCAAGTGGAAGGCCTAGACTATAATGAAACATTTCCACCAGTGGCAAAGTTTGCCACAGTCAAGTGCCTCCTTGCAGTTGCTGCTGCAAAAGGATGGGAATTGCATTAATTAGACTTTAATAATGCATTCCTAAACGGAGATCTAGATAAGGAAATCTTTATGAAGGTCCCACAAGGCTACCCAAAGCAAGAGAAGGGAGTTGTTTGTAGGCTACACAAGTCTTTATATGGTCTTAAACAATCCTCAAGGCAGTGGTTTGGCAAGTTCTCTGATGCAATGTTAGCCTACAGCTTCAAACAAAGTGTCTCCGACAATTTTTGCTTTTCACTCTTTCCAAAGGTGACAGCAAGTTGGTTGTGCCTATATATGTTGATGATCTCATTGTGGCAGGAAACGACAATACAAAGTGCAATCAATTCAAGAACTACCTTCAGAGGTGTTTTCAAATTAAAGCTCTAGGAACACTTTATTATTTTCTTGGTCTAGAAGTGAAAAGAACAAAGGATGGGATCCATTTATGCCAAGAGAAATACGCTTGAGACATCATTGTCGAGACCGGCTTGGAAAAAGCCAAACATGCTGAGACACCTGTTCCCCATTCCCCAACACCATGGCTTGTCAAATGACATTGGAGATTTTTTAGAGGATGTCCAGGCCTAGCATAGGCTAGTTGGGAGGCTATTGCACCTCACTCTTACTGGACCAAATCTTACTCATGCCATTTATCTTCTAAGTCAGTTTATACAAAAGCCGAGGATGCCTCATATGGAAATGGCCAAATGGGTGGTTCGTTACTTGGCCAAGGTACCAGACCAAGGGATTTTTTATCCTAAGGACAACAGTTTAGTTTTGAAAGCCTATGGAGACACTGACTAGGCAACATGTCTAACCTCTCGAAGGTCGGTTACTGGTTTTGTTACATTCCTAGGCATGGCTCCTTTAATGTGGCACTCCAAGAAGCAACCAACAGTATCTTTAACTTCTGCAAAAGCAGAACACAAGGCCATGGCAAAAACCACTAAGTAGATTATCTAGCTTCTCCACTTGCTCAAAGACATGTTTGTGGAGGTGCCCAAGCTAGTCAATTTGTTGTGTGATAATAAGTCAGCAATACATATTGTCACGAATCCTGTGTTTCACGAGAGAACAAAGCACATCGAGTTGGATTGTCACTTCATTAGAGAGAAAGTCCAGCACAAGATAATTAATCTGACCCATGTAGGATCTGCTCAACAGTTAGTGGATATTTTTACTAAGGCCCTCGGGAGTGTCCAGTTCTAGAAATTACTCCGTGATATAGGAGTATAGACATTTGCAACAAGGACTTGAGGGAGGCCTATGTTTTTTTTTCTCTGCTTGTGCACGCTAGTGTGCATGTGTTAGACATGTATGCCCTAAGGAATAAAAATGTAATGAGTTTTTGAAGACATTTTTATCAATAAAGAATTCATTTATTATTTATATACCAAATCTTGTCCTATTTACATTCATATTTGTTGAATGTATGACAAGCAAACAATAGTCTGAGACTGTCGATCTAAACCTTTAAGAATTGGGCATATGATGAACCGATATGCGGAAGACACGATTCTTAAGGTGACGGTCTAAATCATAAGATCCGCAATCAAGGGAATAAAGTTGGGCGCTTTATTCATGTAAAGATTGTTATGTTGTCTATATCCCTATTGGGAGATAGTTTGTCTTGACCATCAAAGGTGGACTCCGTGAATAAAAATATTGACACGTTGTCATAGGTGACGATATGTTGGATCGGGACATAAAGTGAATTGATTTGGATTAATAATTCTGTCTTGGCAAATCGATTCACTTTAAACAATCATTTGTATTGCATCTTAATCCTGAGAAGACTAGTGGGCCCGTTGTCTTGACTTGTGTCTTTTGATGTGCCAAAGGGTGACACCTACATCTTAATAGTGGTATGCATGCCGGTACATTGGAGGCATGACTCTTAATGACGTAGACCTGTTATTCATAGATATAGAATCTATAGCTCCTCTTTAAGAGTATTGATATCCTCTTATATGCGTTATCCTGTAATTGAAAAACTGGAGCGGTCAACCATTTGGATACATAGGTGTAACCGAATGGTATACTGTCTTTGGATGGTAAGTTTTTCGATGGTGAGATAATAGAACATAAGATAAAAATAATCGGGAAGGTAAGACAGAACTTGTCCTTAAGCCGATTATGGATAATCCTATGGCGATACGATACACTATGATATGTCATGGATGCTTAGTTATACGGGCTTTGTAATTCTATAAAGTTCGAGAGTGCAGCTCCAAGCTTTTAGTGAAGTAGCGTTGGAGTTGATAATTATGAAAAGTATGTCTGGGATATTGGGTTTCATAATTATCAGGAGCTTGAACTATATAGGTCCATTTGGTCCCCTTTGCTAGCTCACAAAATCCTGTAACGATACGGCGTGCTTTTACAATAATCGGTGACTTATGTCGATTTATTAGATTGGTTAAAAATTTGGAAGAATCAAATAATTCATGTCTGTTTGTCGGTTGAATTAATTTTGTGAACAAAATTAATTCAAGATAAACTTGTTGAATTATTGGAGTCAGATAATTCTTGTCTGTTTATCAGCTGATTTAATTTTGGATAAATTAAATCAAGATAAACTTGTAAAATTATTAGGAATCTATTTATTTTCTTAAAGATTATCTAGATAAAGTTGTTTTAATTAGATAACTTCTTTATTGGGTTATTTGAATTAAAACTGAGGCCTTATCCTATAGAATCTCTGGTGGAAAATAAAATATTCGCGTGATTTTTATTTTGGCAGTTCAGCATGCTGATCCTACAGTTCGGCCTGCCTATGGAAAAGTTCGGCCTGCCTATGCGCGAATTAAAAATCACGCATTTTCACGCGTTTTTAAGCGTATCTTATCCGATATTGACCCGAATTTGGTTCTGTTTCAAATTTTTGAGACCTTATCTGATAAGGAATGACCCTAGACCCAACCTCTATAAATAGGGAGTGAGTCTAATGAGTTATTTAGATCAATAGAGAGATTAAGAGTGATACTCTACTGGTGAGAATCTGAAACTCCCTGAGAGCTCTTGTTCACAAATCACGAATTCCAGCTTTGGGTTCTCTCAATTGATTGGAAGGAGAGTCACCTTGAAAAAGAGCTGTACATGTGAGCCCATACTCACTCCGATCGTGGATAGAGAATAGCAAAGAAGACCAGTTGGTTGAGGCTCTTCTGGAACGTTACTTCTCTACACAGATTTCGAGAGCTTTTCGGCGAATACAAGGTTAGTAAGATCAGGTTAATTTATACATATAGCATGTCAAACTTGTGTTTTGAAAAATACTCTGATATAAAATTTTTAAATTCCGCTGCGTATTATTTTTCCAACAGCATGGCCCAACGTAGCTTGAGGGAGGCTATTGCAGATTACATCCTGTAATTGCATAAGATTGCATGGTTGGCATTGGCATTCATGAAGTTGCTATATTTAGTTGCTGGTTGACTATAGATTGATCACCATAAGATATCCATCATATAGCCAGAATAGCAAGGATTAGTTTATTTTTTTCCTTCTATGTACACGTTAATTGTTGTTTTCTATTTTGTTTTGTTTCCCAGTTTAGCTAATATCTTGTATATATGTCAATGTAATCGACAATAATGCATGCACGCAATTACCAATTACTTTTTCAGTTTATAGAAAATTTCGAATTATGGCTTTTGCATAATTTTAAAATTTCTAACAAATGGCATCGGAGCAAGGTTTAAGAACATAAGGTTTTCCATTATTGAAATTATTGTTTCTCTATGTAAGTTTTACACACTATAATTGTTTTCTACAAATTTTTGGATTTCAATTAATTGAAATATGATGGTTTGTTGAATCTTTTCTAGTATGCAAATTTTGAATTATTATAGTAATCGAATTCTCTTACTTGGTTGGTTTTGACTTACTGTGAGTATTTATGTTACACACATTTCATGGATTAAGCTTTTAGTCATCACCAATTATGAATGAAGCCATATCACGTTTCATAATTCCATAAATGTTTGTATAATATTTTATATGTCATAAACAATTACACCAATTAAGTTTAGATATTTGTGTATGTATATATATATATATATATATATTAAAGTTTTTATTCTAACTTATGTACTGTATATATATTATGTTTAATGGAAAATTATGAACTCCACACATAATATATATTATTAACTTAATTGCCACATTAAATTTTCCCATTGCATTGATCTTATTGTAAATTCTTATAGATCAAGATTATGATATTGTTAATATGCAATTCGAGATTTTCTTATGAATGGTTTTGTTAGTCACCAAAGTGGCCAAACCTTTATATTTTACAATTACCGAATTGGATAATATAGTTTTATATTCAGTTACTCATGATTAAGTGATGCTTATAAATGAATGACATTGCGATATTATTTTCATGGGTACTTTGAAGTTCATGTTTATAAAATATTTATGAATTGCCTAAAGGTTGTTTAGTTAATTTTACAAATCATGAACATGATTGTGGTTAATTAATTTACTATGTTTAGTATATCCAAAGATTGCAAATACGTCTAATTAGAGTATATATGATTGCCAATTATATGAAATCAAATAAAGCATCAATTATGTTTAATATTGTGTAGTATTATATCACCCAAAGGAGATCTTCAATATACAATTATGTTTATGTGAATTTTGTTTGAATCTGAATCTTATATATCAAAGTTCATGACTCAAAGTGTTAATGTTTAAGCATTATTACTTTGTAGTACATATTCTTGTTTCTCTTCATTCGCAAGCTTCTTCTGTTGTGAAGTTTGATGGCCTCAATTTCTCTGATTGGTGTGAATAAGTTCAATTTCACTTAGGTGTTCTAGATATTGATTTGGCACTTCAAATTGAGAAGCCAACAGCTATTATTGAGTCTAGCAGCATTGTAGATAGATTTTTGTATAAGTCTTGAGAAAGATCAAATAGGCTAAGCTTAACTTTTATGCGAATGATTGTAGCAAACAACATCAAGTCCACAATTCCTAGAAGTGACAGTGCTAAGGAATTTATGACATATGTGGAAGAACATTCTCAATCTGATTTTACTAATAAGTCTCTTACTGGGACATTAATGGGTACTTTAACCACCATTAAGTTTGATGGTTCTTGTAATATGCATCAGCATGTTACTGAGATGAGAAACATAGCAGCAAGACTAAAGTCCATGGGAATAGAAGTGAGTGAAAGTTTCCTAGTGCAATTTATCATTAACTCTTTGCCTCCTGAATATGGTCCATTCCAAATGAGTTAAACACTATAAAGGACAAATAGAATATGAGTGAACTCCAAAGTATGTTTATTTAAGAGGAAGAAAGGCTTAAGAAACAAGAAATTCACTTAGTTAATCTCACAGACCAACCAGGAGTTGAAAAGAGACCTAGAGAGAAGAATGGAAAGGGCAAGCAAAGGCCATTAAAGATCAATTTGTCATCTACTAAAATCCACAAGAAAGAACACAAGAGTGTTAAGTGTCATTTTTGCAACAAATCTGGACACATTAAGAAAGATTGCTTGAAACGTAAGGCATGGTTCAAAAAGAAAGGTAAGCCTAATGCTTTAGTATGTTTCGAATCAAAATTGGCTAAATTTCCTCATAATACTTGGAGGATTGATTTTGGTTGTACCACTCATGTTTCAAATATGATGTAGAGTTTTCTTAGGATCCAAATTGTAAATCCAAATGAGAAATTTGTTCTCATGGGGAATCGAGTCAAACGTCAAGCTGAAACCATTGGAACCTATATTTGATTTTAGATACTAGACATCATTTAGATCTATTTGAAACTCTTTATGTTCCTTCTGTTTCTAGAAATTTAGTTTCTTTGTCTAGACTTGATACAACTAGATACTCTTTTAAATTTAGGAATAGATGTTTCAATTTGTTTAAACATAATCATTTTGTTGTTTTGGTATTCTGTGTAATGGTTTATACAAATTCAAGCTTGATAATTTTTTTGCTGAGACTATGTTAACCTTGCCTCATAATGTTGGTACTAAATGTGGTTTAGTGAATGAAAGTTATACTTAGTTGTGGCATAAGCGTTTGGGTCGCATATCCAAAGAGAGAATATAAAGATTAGGAAAAAATGAAATCCTTCCAAATTTGGATGTTAATAATCTTGGGATCTATGTGGATTGTACTAAGGGAAAATATACAACACACACAATTAAGAAAGGAGATACAAGAAGCACACAGCTTATTGAGATTATACACCTTGATATATCTAGGCCTTGTAATGTTCCATCTTTTGGTGGAGAACAATATTTTATCACTTTTATTGATGACTTTTCATGTTATAGTTATGTCTATTTATTACGTGAAAAATCTCAATCAGTAAATACCTTAAAGATGTTTGTCAATGAGGTTGAAAGATAATTAGATAGAAAAGTGAAAATTATTAGGCCTAACAGAAATGGTGAATATTATGGGAGATATACTGAAAATAGACAATGCCATGGTCTATTTGCAAAATTCCTTAAAAGATGTGGCATATGTGCTCAATACACAATGTCAGGAATACCACAACAAAATGATATGACAGAAAGGTGAAATCGTATTTTAATGGATATGGTTATGAGTTTGTTGAGCTATTCATCTTTATCCTTATCTTTGTAGATGGAAGCTTTAAAGACCGCTGTGTATTTGTTAAACAAGATTCCTAGTAAGGTAGTTCCAAAGACTCTTTTTGAATTGTGGACAAAAAAGAAACCTAGTTTAAGGCACCTACATGTTTATGGTTGCCTGGCAGAAGTAAGAATTTATAATCCACATGAAAAGAAGCTGGATTCAAGAACAACTAGTGGTTTTATATTAGTTATCCATTTAAATTTTATTACCCTAACCATAGTAATAGAATTGTTGAATCTGGAAATACTAAGTTCGTTGAAAATAATGAAATTAGTGGGAGTTTAAAACCATGTAAAGTGGAAATTTAAGAAATTAGGGTACAAGTTCCTTTACCTATAACTTCTTCCAAGGTTGTTGTTCCTATAGTTGTTGAACAATTTAACAACTTTCAAAAACAACAAATGAATGATCAAACACCCTATAATGAAGTCGTTGAAAATGAACGTGCACTAGAAGAACCACATGAAATAGCATTAAGAAGGTCTCAAAGACAAAGATGACCTACAATTTCTAATGATTATGTGATTTACCTACAAGTGTCTGAATTTGACTTTGGAATTGATGAAGATCTAGTTTCATATTCACAAGCCATAGGAAGTGCTAATTCTATAAAATGGTTAGATGCCATGAAAAAAGAGTTGAAATTAATAGATCACAATGAAGTTTGGGATCTTGTTGAATTGCCAAAAGGTTGTAAATGAGTTAGATGTAAATGGGTCTTTAAGACCAAACATGACTCAAATGGCAATATTTAACGATACATGACCAAATTTGTTGCCGAAGGTTTCACTCAGAAAGATGATGTTGACTACAAGGAGACTCTTTCACTAGTTCAAAAAGGACTTATTTAGAATTATTATGGTAGTGGTAGCTCATTACAACTTATAGTTACATCAAATGAATGAGAAAACTGCCCTTTTTAATGGGAATTTAGAGGAAGAAGTTTACATGACTCAACCTAAAGGTTTTTCAGTTGAAGGAAAGGAACATATAGTGTGTAAATTGAAGAAGTCAGTATATGGACTTAAACAAGTCTCTCGACAATTGTATCTTAAGTTTAATAATACCATTACTTCTTTTTTATTTAAGGAAAACACCGTTGATAGGTGTATATATTTGAAAATCGGAGGGAGTAAGTTTATATTTCTAATTCTATATGTTGACGATATCTTACTTGTTGCTAATAATCTTGGCTTATTACATGAGACTAAGAAATATCTCTTTAAGGATTTTGAAGTGAAAGATATAAGTGAGGCATCCTATATGATTGGAATTGAAATATTTCAAGATAGATCACAAGGATTGTTAGATTGTCTCAAAAAGCATATATCAATAAAATTTTAGAGAGATTTGGGATGGAAAAATGTTCTTCAAGTGTTGTTCCAATTTAGAAAGGAGATAAATTTAGCCTTATGCAATGCCCAAAAAATGAATTGGAACACACACAATTGGAAAAGATTATTTACACATCCATTGTTGGAAGTTTGATGTATACTCAAACTTGTACCAGACTAGATATCAGCTTCACTATTGGAATGTTGGGCAGATATCAAAGTAATTCAGGATTAGATCATTGGAAGGCTGCTAAGAAAGTTTTGAGATACTTGTAAAGAACAAAAGATCATATACTGACTTATAAGAGATCAGCTCATCTTAAAGTGATAGGTTATTTAGATTTAGATTTTGCTAAATGTGTTAATAGCAAAAAATCTACATTTGGCTATTTGTTCCTTTTGACTGGAGGAGTTCTTTCATAGAAAAGTGTGAAGTAGTTTGTTATTGCTGCATCCACTATGAAGGTTGAGTTTGTGGCATGCTTTGAGGCCACTATTCATGGGTTATGGTTGCAAAACTTTATTTTAGGACTTAGAATTGTCGACAGTATTGCCAAGCTGCTGAAAATTTATTGTGATAATTTTAGAACAGTATTCTTTTCTAAAAATGATAAGTATTCAAAGGGTGCTAAACATATAGAATTGAAAAACCTTACCATTAAAAAAGAAGTTTAGAAACAAAGGGTGTCAATTGAGCATATTAGCACTAATCTTATGGTTGTAGATCCATTAACAAAAGAATTGCCACCAAAGACGTTTGGTGAACATATTGAAAGGATGGGCATTGTTGCATACCTTCATTGACATTATGTTCTAGTTTTATGTTATTTATGTATTTGACACTCTGAGCTCATTTAAGTACTGTTTTTGACATTTTTATATTTTTTTTTGTTGGTATATACATGAATGAATTGTTATGAATAGTAACAGGATTTGTCTTTAACAAGGACATTATTGTTAGACCATTATTGTACATCTCTTTACAGATTATGTTAAGTATGGAATTAATATTGTAATACATGGAAGGAACTATGTCGAAATAATTACATAGAACCACTATGATCCTTAGTAATTTTTGCTTAATAATGATATATGATATGATCAATGTAAGAAAGGATTTCGCTTCTATTATGCGCATTATATTTTGTTATTAAACCATAAAGTTAAATATGACACATGAGCCACATGGAAGAATGTTATTTTTTATTTATTTTCGTTATGTTATAGCCCACGTGCATAATTTAAATAAGGTTTAAATTTAAATAAAGTTGAAACATGGTTTAATAAATAAATTAAACAAACTTAAATTCTATTGGTTAGCTTAAGACGTGGGAGTTATAAAAAACATAACCGACTTTGATGGAAAGTAAATGTATATGTTTTAGATTCTAGTCCTCTCTCTACCAAATAAAGAAGAAAAGAGAAAAGAACGTATTCTCTATCACAAGTACTTTAAAAAAACTTACAAGGATTGAAAGAGAGAAACACAGATTCTTTTCTTTATCCTTGATCTTTGCCAATCATCATCATGGATCAAGGTATGTATTCTATATTATTGTTTTATTTGTGAAAATTATGAGTTCTAAGATTTGGGATTTATGGTATATGCAAAATTAGGGCTTTTGCATAATTATGAAATTTCTAACAATAAGACAAATTAAAAAAAAGTTGTGGTTTAAATCCAAAAACCTATAAAAGCCATGGCATACCACCCAATGTCTTAAAAAAAAAAAAACTTTTGGTCACGTGACACATGCTATGGGCTTGAGTAAGGTGTATATAGAAAAGGAGTAAATTAGATGGTATATTACTTTTCATTATTACTATTATGTTCTACCATTTATTTTTTCTTCATTTTATTTGTATCATTTCTCCTAACAAAAAAAAAAAAACCAAAATAACTTTAAATAATACTTGTTTGTCTAACCCTAACTCAAAATACTTACAATTAGATTATGTTTTTATACTTTTTAGAGGTAGCATATTTTAAACTTTCTCATACAAGCGGCGGTGATGAGACTGAAAAGGCAATGCCACAAACGTAGTAGTTCTTAACTTGACCCATGGAGAAGCCCGACTTCCTTGTAATGGGCTCTCAACTGTGTTTGAAAATTGTGATAAGAGCCCAATACAAGTCAAACTGCTGGTACACATACTGGGCCTTTATCCATTACGCCCAAATGATGCCCCATACATGAAGATGAAGAACAGAATATGATGATGATGATGATGATGATGATGATTATCATCGTCATCGCCATCATGTACTAGAAAACCAATTAGTAAAACTCCCAATTCATCTTTGCCACAGAAACCTACACAAGTGGAAGATCTCTAGTCAAGGTTCCGTCCTTGAACGTCCAAAAATTCAAAATGGGAATTTTGTTAGGTGTCTCTGCAATTTCATTAAAGTGCTTAGTTCTAATCCTACGAGCTACAAAACAAACATTAACAAAGTCTTCATACCAGATACCAAACTATCATCCATTGCAACAATATTATTGTACTACAAAATCAAAAAAATGCTTCTTCATCTGATTCACTAACGGTTTGACACACAAGTAATTTATAGCTGACTTCTTAGGACCAACAAATTCTCGTTGACCTATTAGCTTTGACTTTACTTTCACAATCTTTATTTTTTCTGTTTTTCTCTCCTTTGACCAGTAAATATATGGTTTCAACTTGCTAACTAGCTAGATGTAATAAAGTAAGGCAAGTTGGCGGGTAAAACTTTGGTTAGTAGCGAAATCCTGACCGAATAGCACAAAAAATACGATCATCCATTGCGTAATTCACAGGTCCAGTAAGAAACTTTTTCTCCTTTTACCATATATAGGAAATAGTTTATTTAGAGAATTATGGGCAACCCTTTTATTTAGCTTTAAGTTGTCCTTAGTTGATGACTAATTAAAGCAAACCATAATGAGGTGAGCTAGATCTTTGTAAGCAGTAGTATTATTCTATATGGGAAGCTTTCCTTGTTGACGATAAACAAAATTAAGCAAAAGTGCACGAGTGGTTTTTGTCGTCCATGATGTTATAAACTAATTACTAATTGATCAAACACACCGTGTTGAAACTTTAGGTCACTAAAAATTAAGAAACCAAATGATCATATAGGTTTTTTTTTTAATAGTACTATATAGATGCTTTACTAATATATTTAATATGGTTGGATAGTGTTCAAATTAAATAATGGGTTCCTCACTAAAGGAATGATTAAACGCAAAGCATGAAATATTTCGGCTTTTAACATTCACATTTTGATGGAGCTTGATCAAGCTAATAGTTATGAACCTACCCGATAGTGCAGTGTAATATTATTTTAACAAGTTCTATGAGTATAATAAATAATTTAATCTAGAATGTAGTTTTATGTGTGAGCATGGTTCAACTTAATGAATCATGTTGTTGGGCTTTAACCAGCAATATGTCTCGGATACCAAAGATATGGAACAACAAAGTAAGTACTTTATGGTTTATATATGTGGCTTTACCATTTGGAGGGGTTATTGTAATTCCGAAAGAAAAAAAAAAAAAAACCATGTTGCAAAGAAGTACTTTTCTTTTTCATCTCCCTATATAATAGTTTATTACCATGCTTGCTTAGTCACAAATAGAGGCCGGTTCATGTCTCTGCCCAAGTTTTGGACTACCAATCTTAAATTTCAATTTTTTATTTTCCTTTTTTTTTTAACAATGGTAAAGAGAATTATGAAAGAAGAAAGACCATACAAGTAAAATATCTAAATGATGGAACATATGTAGCACAATCAATGCAACAATTTCAAAGGGAAACAGGAAAAAGACAAATTACATGCTCATAGTCACGGGGGCAATAATAGAGGGTTTTCTTTTTCTCTTAAAGTTCCTTAATATTTAAATACATTATCTGAAAAAAAAAAACAAATTTTCAGCTATGTATACCAAGTGGAAAGTTATCACACAAGTCTCAAAAAAGTCATTGTTAATTCTTAATTGTAATCATTGTTTTTTCCGCCTCGTGACATAGTTAGAGTTTCATTTTCAAGTTCTGTTGAACCTTAAATTAAACAAATCACGAGTAGTGTACACGTAGTTTGCTTCTACACTATCATGGAATCAATATTCTTCATATATAATCTTACTAATTATATATTTCTAACTCCCTTCAAAATGCATAACCAAGTGGGTTTTGTTTCAAATTAATTAATATTTTAATTCATCAAAATTACATCACAAAACACGACAAATATTTAGCACGCCCAAGCCAATTAACAACTAATTAATTCTCATCTTGTGTATTAGAAAAATTGGAAGATGGGTCAAGTGTTGAAAAAAAAAGTGAGTGTTAATAATGGAACAATAGAAGATTAAATTAATGTTAATAAATTAAATTAATGTTATTAGGAATATATAAGACAAGTTAATGTATTACTTATATTTACTTATTAATCCAAAAGTTTAAGGGAAAAATGATAAATGCAAAAAGAGAATGTCGTTTTACAACGTGGACTTGACCTAAGAGGTGCCACTGAATCTGGACCAAAGGCATCTTATTGCATTCATTCTTTGTCATATATTTCTTACCCCAAAAATCATGCTTGCAATAAACATACATATATATCTCCATCCAATACCTGCATTTGGTTTGCCTTTTCTTATCCATATGTATGACACTGTACTTAGTTACACAGCCATTTACACAAAACAAACGTCATCACCATTGTCATTATCGTCGTCATCAAATCATCTTTCGTCGAGTTACCATCGATTCGATCCTATCGTAAAACTGTTCCTCCAATTACTGGCTAGATTGGCCTTGCACTCTTTTTATCTTCTCATGAAGTCAAGATAACAAAAATGTGGTTATTATGAACAAGTGTTATTGGGGGTTTAGAAAAAGATTGGCCTATCTTGTATGTTTGAATTAGCTCACCATGGTGGCGTAGCCAAGCTAGTTCCCATGCATGTCATTCTCACTCCCTTTCCATATGTCTAATTAGTAGTACTTGGTCATGGACACCACAAAAAAATGAATGACAACTTGATGTTTACAAAATGTTTTTTCAATTTGGCAACATCAAAACGCAACTTTGGACGGTTAACCAAACGAATACATATATCCTCGTATCTTACTATTGTGATTCTCCATCTAATCGTTGCAAGAAAAAAAAGCAACGCGGCCAAAAGGGATTATCATGAATACTTACTCCCTAATAATTACTAAGAAAAGAAGTGGACTAATCATATGTAGACACCCACAAGTGCAGATGCCTACGTTGGAATTGCCACTTTAGGGCTAGCATTTAGCCTTGGTTTGGGGTGGTTGTGCACATTTTTTGTTGACTTATAACAAAAGATAAGAGAAGTAAAAGCTAAAGTTATATATGGGCTGAGAAATAAGTTGAAATTTTAAGTTTCAATTTACTACAATGTAAAGTTCTTATATGCTATAGAGTAAAACTTTCACATGCGTTTAAGTTTTAACTTATTTTTTAAACTAAGTGCATTGTATTTATAACTTTTACAATGTGACAATGCAAATGAAAATTATCACGTGTCGGACTGGTGCTTGAAGACAAGTTCATAGAAATGAGAAATATAATATGATCACTTTTCTTCAATGTGACATTGATATTGAAAAAGTGAAATAATAATAGTTTGGATCTGAATTTCTTAGTTGCATATATCTAGCATAAGTGTTGTCCTGAAATAAATACTACATTTTTACCTCCATATGTTACATGGTAATATGCCAATTGATCATAAACAACTATAGAGGTGATTTTTGTTTTACATTGTAGTTATTGAGGGATATATACTGTGAATGATTTAAACAAGTAAGTTCTAACTGATGTGTCAAACACATTATTAGTGTGTTATTTACACAAGACTTTTTGAGACTTTTAAATACGTAGAATACCAAACTGACCCTTAATATATCAAGCAAAGTTGATAATCTCCTAATTACCATCACCGTTAATCTATGAAAAACCAACTTCAATAAATCCTATAGCTAAAAAAGGCCCATAATATTATCTCCGATGAAAGGTCACCATCCCTAAAAGTGGAGGTTTTACTATAAGATCTTGAACAAAATCAATGGTCACCAATTATATATATATATATATATATATATATATATATATGACTTTGCCATTATTTGACATGTGGTAAAACAAGGCTTGGGCTTACCCGAACACGTGGTACCACCAAACACCCACCATATCAGATCTCAGCCAGCCACCGGTGTGAACTCTTGAGTCTGACCAAGAAATAATATTGAAGAATATGGTTCAAAAAAAGTTATTCCAATTTCCACCAAAAGCTATTTCTATCTCTCCAACATATGAAGTAGAGAGAAAGAGAGAGAAAGTATTGATGAACAATCAAATCAAATCATTAAACTAAGCAAAACCCATCATGGGACCTTTTCCTAGTGGTGCAACAACACGTTTGCCCAAGAAAAAAAGGAATTTATATTTATTTATGTAATGCCCCGTTATAATCCCACAAGAAATGAAACTCTTATCTAAATGTACCATAATATAATATAAAATGCTCTGAATGTAGAGTTAGAAACCAACATAGTTACGTATATTTGACAAAAATGGAGAAGACTCTAGGGGACACAATTAGGACATACCTTAATCATATCCTTTCCCTCTTTTTTTTGAAAAAAAAAAAAAACCCTTAAGCTTTTGCTTTAAACCAAGGCGGGCGTCTGCTAGGTGAGACATTGCTTGTCTTTTTCTGTGGAGTTTCTTTGGCGGGTCCTTAATTCTTCATGCTTAGCAACAAAAACATGTAGGGATTAGTTTTAATGTCCCCTTTGCTAGCTAGATCTCTCAAATGTGGTTTAGGAAATGGAATCATTCAATAATGTTTAGTATACAAAACACTCTCTCTCGTGTGCATTTTCACGCAGGAAATGTATGATTCATGTAAATAAATATTTAACATTAATTTATGTATACTATACACCTATATATTACAAATGGAATTACACATGTACTTAATTTTTTCGTATAAATTAAACATAATCTTTTACAGGTTAATTTGTTTTAGTGAGCTAGTGACCAACATGATCTAAGCTCACGTGAGAGTATTTAAGCTTTCACACTCAAATGTGAAATAAGCGCGCTCGTACATATATATATGCGTGTGCGTGTGTGTGTATATATATATATATATATATATATGCAAATTGGATTACCTTTTTTTTTTTGTTAAAACAAAACAATTGACAAAGATTGAAGATTGAAAACATACCAAAAGAACAAAAAGGTTGCTAATTAGTATGTTATTTCTCTTTCAGTGGATTGGCCGCCACCAAAAAAAGGGGAAAATATGGGTATATGAAGCCGTTTTGTGAGGATAAGGATGGGAAATAATGTGAGAAAGCTATAGATCGCATGCAATGAGTTGTGGGTTTCCATGCCGGAAAGACCAGCTTGACATTGAAAAACGTAGCCTCCTGTTTGAATATTATCTAAGAAAATTGCACAAAAAAATGTGGTCCAGAATGTCTTTCTGGGTAATTCTGTATTGAAGACAACGTTGAGGCTGTGCAAAATATGCAACAAGGTGGTCAAATTTGGGTAAATTTGGATATGGCAAACCTAACTTTTTTTTTTTTTGAATTTGCAATTAAATTTCATTTTGGATCCAACATTTCTTTTTCTAGTTCAAGTACCATGCGTTGTGTCCATTAAAAAAAGGAGAATGCCATATATATATGGTGTGCATATATATATATATATGTATATGTATGTATATATAGAAGAAATATGCTTAATGCGTTATTAATTTGAAATTGAGTTCATGATGATGATAAATAGAAACTTGTGAAGCAAGAAATTTTCCAATGTTGTTTCTATCTCTCAAACAAATATATATTTAGCTTGAAGACTTTGAATAATACGGATGAGTTGAGTCAATGAGTTTATACTACTTGTTACTTGAGATTTTTTTGGGGGCTTCAAAACAATTAATTGTTTATAGTATAATTTTCATATCTGCTTTTTAGAATAGTTAGGATGGATATCAAAGCAATAAGTAAGATACAATGGATTGGTTCATTTTTCATGGCACACCTTTTTACCCCCTTGTGTATATCATATATATTTCATTATATATACTTTGATATATACATCACCAATACAATACCGTCAAACAAATAAAATTAATTCTTATACCTAACAAATGTATACTTCTGATGAAGAAAAATACGCATGCCCTCAAAGAGGTCAACAATAGGGTGAGATGAAAATGGGAATTTCCAAATTTTATGTTTGGGTCAAAGACGCTTCACATGTAGAAGGAAAAACTTGTAACACTCTTTGTGACAATTAACTATCTAATGCATATTTAGTAGAAGAAAAAATGAATTTTTAGAGAGAGAGAGAGAGAGAGAGATGGTTAGATTAAGAAGAATTGGAACACCGGCCACTTGAATTTGTCAACTCCATACGCCCTGAAAATCCGGCTAGCTTTTGACAAATAGACCAAGAAAACTGTGGAGAGTGTCATTGTCACAAGTTTTCGTTGATTACCTCTACTCAAATATTCCTTTTTGTTTTTCATTGACCAATTTTATCTCTACATTCCACTAAAAATAATAATAATAATTCTACAGTGTGATTAAGCAACTCTCTAACTACGATTAATTAGATTTACTACAATAACTACAACTCGAGCCGGCTATGAGAGTGTACTTATTTAGACCATGCAGTAATTAGGGGAAAATTAAGAGAGGATATGGAATTTCTAGAGGGATTTGCTCAAATAATATTGGTGCTTCCATATTGGAGGGCTAAGGGAGATCATATGCACTATATAAATAATTATAACTTCTATTTCGTTTCATTTATGATTGATTAATTAGTTGAATCCTTATTAGATTTTAGAATAATACAGAATTTCTTGATTTGCTTGTATCCAAGCCATAACCCCCATTAAAAATAGGGTTTAAATTCAAGTCACCCCTCTATGAAAAACCTGCATTTTCATCTCAAAAGTTAAGATCCAATTTCATAAATATGTATTGGTGGGCCAATATTATGGGTTTCGACCGTGTAATACAGAAATTGGAATGTCACATCCTTAGGATAATCTTTTCATTTATAGCTAGTTATCATCTAAACATGCCTGGAGATCCTGCCACGTGTCTAAGATGAGTTGATTTTTAACAATCTTATACACACACACAGAGACAGAGTTAAGAACTTCCTAGAAAGAGAGTATTTTTCAATGAAAATCGGCAATTAGGAAGAAAAAAGAAAGCACTTAAAGTAGTTGTGTAAAAGACAAGTTCTTGATCAAACTAAAAAAACTTCGGGGAGGTTGGTGCCACCAATCCATTAAATGAGCCTATAATTAAAATTATATAATTTGTGCCTTTGTGGGTTATTGGTTTCATGAGTAATTCTCAAGCTAATGGGTCATATTTTGTGTGTGTGTGTGTGTTGGGGTGGGGGTGTGGGGTTGGGTGGCATTTAAAAGAGAGAGAGAGAGGTGTTTAAGTCCCAGAAGAAAAGGATTTAAGTGTGGTGGGGCACGGGTCAAAGTGATACACACACACATACATGCATATGAACATGAACATGAATATGAATATGAATGTGTTTATTACGGTTTTCTTTTTCTTTGTTCTGCTTTCCCCCCTCCGGTTCCCTTTTAGGAGGTATATATACATGGCAGCTCCTCATCATCTTTATATAAGAATCTGCATATTCTTAATTCTAGACCCCTCCGCCTCTTTCTTTCTTTGAATAGTTAATTTAACACCCAAGAGAGTGATCTGAGATATCGCTGCTGTTATCATGGCTATTATTCTCTTGGAATATAATGTCACACTAATTACCTGTCTTTCCATAACTATCCCATCAAGACTAAACATATATAGCAAACAAGAATCATTTATTTTTAAAAAAATGATTAAACAATGTCTTTGGTATAATCATATGAATTAGAATATATTTTAAAGAAAAAAAAAAAAGGTTTGATGCAGATTTTTTTTCCCCAGGGAATGGGAAAGGTTCAAATATATACAAACATCATATATATATGACAATTTTTTCTACATGAATGACCCACATTGTGGCCATCTCTCTTCAATAACGCATTTAGTGATCCTATAAACAACAAACATAATTAGATATATATATATATATATATATATATATATTTATATGTAAGCACCAAGTCTCTATAACACATCTCAATTAGAGTGAGACTTGTACAAAAATATACAAATATTCCACACCAAGTTTCCAACTCCATTTTGTTGAAGAAAAAGAAAATTGTAACTAGTTTATGAAAAGAATATAGAGCAAAACAAAAGCTCCCAAAACTAATAGACAAACAGAAAGAAAGAAAGAAAAAAAGCCTATAAAGCCGGGAGTTGATCTCAAAGGTGAAAGTCACAAGGGTGGTGACTTTGTTAAAGAGCCCCGGAGCTTCACATTTATGGAGCCCTTTTAACTCTATTCCCCAGTGCTGGGGACCCACCCCTTATCGGACCCAGCATTGGGTCTGCGTGGAGCCCCTGTGGAGCTCTTTATGCGGAGCACATCCTCTGTTAAAAAATCTCAAACTAAATTTTAAGGGAAAAAACTACAAGAAAAAAAGTGTAATGTATCTATTTATAGAGTCATGCGCCATCTAGTAATTATGTAATTAGAAGACCGACCTTATACAATAGACATATTGACAAATAATTACACCAAATATCTGAGTCACTACGAGCCGCACAAGTTGTGCAAAATTATCAGCTACAAGATTACATTCACGGTAAATATGTGAAACCCTGAAGTTAATAAAAACAAGAAATCATGAGTATTCTTCCATCTAGAACTGAAGCTCCGAGGAACATTCTCACTTCACTGCAACAACAAATTATCAACAACGTACATCAAGTCACATTCAAATTAAAAACAGTCTAACCCTTTGTTTGGAACATTTGTTCCAACTTATTATTTCTAAGTATAAACCGCATAAAGCTACTGTAAATAGTATAAAGCTCTCAACAATTATAGTAAAAAGCAAAAAATAACTACAGTATAAAACTCTCACATGCTACAGTTCTTAAACTTAAAATGTATATATGTACCAACTAGATCTTCAAAAGCGTTTTGCAAAATCGACTACTGTGATAATTCCTATCAATTCAGCTTCAAAATTAAAGTATATGTAATTCCTAAAGGCGTGAGAAACAACCATCGCAAAACCCAAAATATACATGTTATGAAAATCCCACAAGCTACATGCCTTGGAGAAACAATATTACAGCAAAGGCTTTTTTTTTTTTTTTTTTTTCTGTAGAGAAAAACAAAGGTAATATTTATGTCTATAAAAATCTTTTTCTTTTTTTTTTTTTTTTTGCCCTTTTACAAGTAAGGTACTATAAATCAAGCACAAGCTTTAGAAAGGGATCTGTATAGGTGCTATAGACGTGTAAGTAAAAAGTAAATGTCAACAATAGCAGGGCGGGGATTCGGATTCAAATTTAATCAACCTATAATTAATGAATGTCATGTGTCTTGCATAAGAAAATCTAAACAAAGCGTGCGTGCGTTACAGTTTTAGCTGGGAATAAAGCTGAAAATTGCAGTTTCAGAAGGGAAGCTCAGAGAAACAGGTTGGCTTTTGATGATCAAGTTGCAGTTATATAGAATGTACTGTACTTATAGATAGCCAAGCACAAAAAACGAGAAACTAACATTAAAAACTATAATACAACATAGCTTTACATTTTAATAATTTTTTATTTTTTATTTTAATTGTTAAAAGTTTTACATTATTTTTTACAATTGTAATTGATAGATTAGAATAAAAGTTATAAAAATCCTGTTAATTTTTTAGCTTGTATTGAGAATTTGGTTTGAATTAAAAATTCTAATTCAAATCAAGTTTGTTAATTTAAGCCAAGTTTATTATAACGTTTTTCTCTTAAAATTTACATTATTATAGTATCTTAAGTTTGAATTATCAGTTCAAATTCACTTTACAAACTCGTGTTTATCTTTTTGGACATGATCGGTTCATTGGACAAATTTGTTTATAATGAACATGTGAACCTCTTAAAATCACTTCGTCAGATCTTCTTTTAAAGTGTGTTTAGAAGGGGGTGAGAACAGGTGATGAGAACCACTTTTACTATAGTATATGAGAGCTTTACACTGTAACAATTTTTTTTATTGTTACTATAGCATGTGAGAGCTTTATATTGTTTATAATTGAGTTTGTGGTAGAAACTATTGGCACACCGTTAGTAACAAAAGATCATGAAAAGTACTCCTGCTCATATTATAGGTATAACTAGCTGTGAGTTGTGACTTCCGGCTCATCCGCTTTTTTGTTTTCTTTATGGATTTTTTTTTTTTTGTTTTATTTGTGAGCTCATGTTGCTCATCTAATGTTCCCTTTCTTTTAATTTAACTTTTTGTATTTTTTTCTTAATTATTGATAAAATTGAGTGGAGTTTTGATGTGAAAAGGCTTTTTTTTGTCAATCTAGTTTGGATCACATAAGCTTGATGATAGCTAATTATCTCCTTTTTAACAATTAATCAAAACTTTTCATGACTGCTAACATTTGAGGACTGTTTGTTTGGGTGGATAGAAGACGGTGACAATATATATGGTTTTTTTAAATTCGAAGCCTTCAAGCGAACAATGCATCGACAATTAATAATCGTACAATTAGTCAAAAAGAGATTAAAATTGTAGCTCTAAACATAGGCTGAATTGGCAGAACTTAATTAATTGGTAAATAAATTAGACAAAAATTCCAAGAAAAAAAGTCATCAATTTAAGGCTAATTAGAAATTTAAATTGAGAAAATAATTATGCTGTCTCAAATATTGCTCCATTTATTTTGTTTAATTTATAAGGTTATTTTCCTTAAAAAAAAAACACTTTTTGACTTAGATTTTGCACGTAAGAATTTCTTTCTAATACCAATATATATATGTGAGTGTGTGTATCTATATATATATATATATATATATATATAGTTTTTGCAGTGACACTCTACGATATACTTTATTGTTTTTATGTCCGCTATACCAGGTGATTGTATTAATATATGGTAAAATATGACTTTTTTATTAGTTGCTAAAATGAACTTTTATTGTTTTGATGTCTGCTATATACGTGGTGATTGTATTAGTATATGGTGAAAAATTACTTTTCAATTAGTTGCTAAAATGAGCTTCTTTTTTTTTTTTGTTAGAGTTAATAGGGATGGAGGCTGGGGTTGATGCAATGGACGGCATGATTATCAGTTGTATAAAATAAAGATATTCTCTTACTTTACAAGCAACTTGAACAAAAAACAAAGTGTACGTTCCATTTCAGCAGATCATGATATGAAAATAGACTATTAGCTTATTATAATAATAGTATAATCCACGGGCTAATTAAAATAATCAAACAACTAGTAGGCACTTTCACTTATGTCTATATTTAGACCCTAAAAAATTACCAATATTATCATCTTATGCAGCCCTCCACAGCTATATATATATATATATATTTCTGTTTAGTTTTGTGTATAGCATATACTCACTTGCATAACTTTGATAGGATTAATTTGATATCCTATAATCCTAAACTTGGGTCTTGTTCACACATAGCTAGCTAGGGTATATTTATCACGTGGAACCAATTCCTTTTCTCATTATACAAATTAGATAGGGTTAATAATATATTATAGTTTTTCTAATAGTTGTTTGGTTGGTTCCTTATCTCTTTTGCTTTAGGAAATGCAAACCAAATATAGTACTATAGAAGCATTTGATACTCGTTGAAGAATGTGTATATTTATGTGTGTATTTGAGTGTGAATATATATATATATATATATATATATATATATATATATATGAATAACACATGACATGCCAAAAAAAAAAAAAAAAATCCCTTAGAACACTTCCTTTCCGACCAAAACAACAACAAAGATATGGAAACCACAAAGATGTTCCCCTTGCTGCCAAAAGAGACAAAGTATAATTGGAGACTCAGGAACAAAAAATTCAAATTAGCAAAGGCCTTTGCTTATGCATATACAGTCACAAAGCTACCTTTTTTATTTTTTATTTTTTGTTTTGCCATATCATAAAAAACTGCTTTTATATGTCGTAACACGTGATCATCATGCCTTTAAATATTTTTATTATTCACAATATACTTACCTATATACGTCCAACTAAAAAGTTTTGGACTTTTTTAAGTGTTAAGCGAAGTTATCATGCCACACAATAAAGAAGTCCTTAATGAATAAATTTAGCACTATCTTTTGTTGTTCCCATTTCCTTTCTATTTTTATTTTCTTAAATTAGTGCCGTTTATTTATAATAATGTTTTGATAGACTTTGACTTCTATACCATAACACGCCCTTATGGACGCCATAGGGAACGTTGTTTTTACAGTAAAACTTAATAATTACTAATAAAACGTTTGAAATAATCACAACACTAAGAGAAATATATCATGAAATACATGCATATATTTTTTCAATAAAGTAAACCTAAGAAACCAAAATCTAGAAACACAATTTTGTATTTAACAAAATATAGGTTTAAAAGAACATATCATAGACAGAACTGAGTCTTAAACAAATAATAATGCGGAACATAATATAGAAAATTTTTGTTTGAGTTTAAATTCATTTCATGACATGACTCTATTTCCAATCCAACACTCCTTGCACATACGCCCGTCCTTGTTCTCCGTCCTAGTCAACCTGTATCTTATCCTTATTTGCAACATGATATAAACTAAGTAAGCATAAGTTTAGTAAATATATATTTCTATCTCCATAAAACATTTCATTGAAATCATTATATAACATCATAATCGTAATCATAGTAGTGTACGAGGCATATGTTTATATAGAACATATCTTTGCATTTAAACTTTCATTTTAAAACATCATTCATTTTATCTTTAAGGGCCCAAACGTTGTACCATTAACATCATAGGCGCGCCGTCATGAGAGGAGTAAGGTAGCTAGTCCCAAACTAAACATGACAAGTTCAAATCTTGTGGGACATCATAAACATAAACATAAGGTGTGCTACACTTAATTAAATGATACATATATATATATAGATATACCTTTAAAATACCTTATCATTGAAACATCCGTTAAACCGAGAGTTTTCATGAGAAGACAATATATAAAAACAAGCTTAAAAATTATCATAAAAAATATTCTCAAAACTCTTTCATAAACTTTTATCATGTTACAGATGAGAATATACTTACTTGACTTGCTTCCTTACTAAACCTTAAATCGGGTGATATTGTTGCGTTTCTCGATATGCTCGCCTTTTAGAGTGTTCATGTCAATCATTCACATATTACATAAAATTAATATTCATGTTCATGTTATCATTTAATACCATATTACATTATCATGCATCATTCTTAACGAAACAAAGCATTTTTGAGTCACAAACATTCACTTAGAGTCAAGAAATATAAAGACAAAAAACTTGACCTTTAATCATTTAGAGAAATTAATCTCAACTTATAAGTATGAATAAAGTGTAAGAATTATTCCATGACATAGCTAACATATATAAACATCGCATAAATTTTCTTCTCTTGAAAATATTAATCCAAAATTCCTCTTTTCAATTTTTAAAACATTCAAGTAAATCTGCCAATAATAAAATCTGATTGACTTTCAAGGTTTCATAACTTTATATCCTTCAATTTACATTTAATTAGAGCATGAAAATTTACAAGAATAATTAACAAATATATATAGTGCTTAGATTTTTCTTTATCCATAAAAATTTCATTTGATAATTAAAATAAATCATATAATTAATACCATAAAATTTGCTAACAAAGCCTGGGCAGTGAGTAGTCCTAATTAAAAATTATGTATTAAATTATTTATGGAATAAAATAATTTATAAGAATTACTACATATAATAAACACATAAAACTGTAACATATCCTAAATTCAGCTTCACATAGATTTAGAGTAATTCAAAACACACATTCAAATTCAGAGTCAATATTAACATCATACATGCTAAACAGTGACCATGTTTCTTTCAAACATTTTTATAAAATCAAATATACGTGATATGCTTATGAAATTTTTATGTGATATGTTTAACATATAAATATAAGTTAAAGAAATAATAAATCATATAAAACATATTTAAAAGTATGACTTAGCATCTTACAAATTACATAGAATATATTAGACAGACATTTATCAATACTAAGTACTTGGTAATTAACAAATTTTATCTTGAAACATAATAAGGATATGAAGCTAAAAATTTACAGACATTTAGTAAACATATTACTAATGACTCATAATTTTTTACAGAATCAAAAGACACCTTTTGTCTTATAAAATGGACTCTACAAGACACAAATATAAATCTGCCAGCAAATAAAATTTCGTGAGTAGTGTTTAATTGAAAGCTCATGACCCTTAAAATATTTTGAACAAAAATTTATAAAAAATCCCACACATTCAACATATATATACATATCATATCTAAAAATCGTAGCAAAATAAAATCATTTGATTTCAAAACATGACCAGAAACCTTACCGGCAAATCAAAAACCCTAAAATTCTCATACTATATTTTAATAACAAAACATTATTTTCATGAAATTTCATGATATCATATGAACATAAATGCTTTCAACCACAAAATAGCATTGTTATAATCAAATTAATAAACAAAATAATTTTTTTATACAAACATACATGCATGCACATTCACAACATAAAAGAATAATTTTCTAACAAAGTTTGTCACAAAACAATATATATCAATCATAAAAATTCAAAACTATGAAAACCTATAAACCATACCTCAAATTCTTATGTTTTCTTCAACAGATACGAAGACTTGCACACAAAATCTCTAAAGAAAATTCCTTCTACTTTGACTTGAAAGAAAATAAGACTTGAAGAAAACAAAATTCCAGACCAATGGCATGTGAGGTTTAGGAAAAAAATGAGAACATAAAAGCATTGAGGAATATGAGAAAAGATAGAGACAAAAAAAGAGATAGAAATAATATGTGTGCTTAAAGCTACATATTTATAGGCATAAGTAATCCTAATCCTAGTCTAATTAGGTTTATCTTTTTCAGATGAGTGTAATCCTAACCTAATTAGGTATCTTTTTTTTTTTATGAGTGTAATCCTAATGTAATTAGATTTCCTTTTTTTCTCTTTTTTCCTTTTTTTTTCTTTTCTCATGGCATGTGCCGTTTTCTTTTCTTATTGTTTAAATGTTTACGTTTAAGTTTATCTTATAATATAATATAATATATAATTATAATACATAAATATTTATCCACAACGATAATATTTACTCCTTTGACCCAAAAAAATATTAATGTACACATGTTATTATCATGTCGTTATTAATATTATAAAATAAGAAAATATGCAATAAAATTCATGCCATCATCAAGAATATAACTCTAAGGTATACATAACTCTAGAGCTTTATAAAGATTATAAATTTAACTCTAAAAAATATATATATATACTTTATGCTTATCATCATTTTTGACAGGAACATCCCGAGTGCATCGATCCCTCGTGGTCGTTAGCTGTAATATTACTAAATAAAAAGTTAATTTACTTAACATAAATAATAATAAAACTTATAATACCATATTCTAACGTTAAATAAACATGAGTGTCTGTAGAAGAAAACGACGGTCGTTACATATACAATGAATGGTCAAATTGGAGGATAGATACTATAAATATATATGATTTTATGTAAGATTAAATTCATGACGTACGAATATTATCATCAATAGGTGCGCCATTAAGCCTATAGCTTATATGGGGTTATGAAAAGTATACTTATAATTAATTGAAAGACTCTTATGGTGTCTAGTGTTTTGGGTGGAAAAACGCTTTTCAGATATATAGTAAATTCTCACGTTGAAATGTAGCAAGATTTTTCAAATATCTTAGGAAGAGGAAATTTTAATATTATTAAAATAATTACCATGTATATTTTTCTATTTTAAAATATTTTGAAAATGTTGCTAAATTTAGTTCAACTTAGTAATTTTGCAATAGAATGTAATTGTTATATATAATAAAAAAATCCTTATTAGTAAGATAGTTTTTAACCGTAATTCCAAATTGGGTACAATTTTTTGACCATATAATCAGAGCAAATATAATCAAACCAAAATCATGTCATATTAAATGAACTATAATAATTTAGCAGATGAAGATTTAATATGTATATATATATATATATATGGTTAAAAGTTTAAAACTTGAAGATTTAATATATATATATATATATATGGTTAAAAGTTTAAAACTTGTATTTTATCAATAGGATATTTTTTCATGTCTTATCAAATAAGTTTTCAATTAATAGCAAATAAACAAAAAAAATCCTTATTTGATTTGTTAGCACGGATTCAGTTGATTTGAACTGTGTAGTTTAAATTGTAATCTAAACTAGCGTTTCTCTCATGGGGCCCATCTTGTAGGACCCTAGTGTAGTTGGGTCTTATATTTGTTCTTAATACGAACTATCCACAACACTTGAACCTAAGACCTTCTTCCTTATAAGGTTTTTAAGTCAAATTGGTGTACCATATAAGCTCATACACCCAATCTATTAAATAATTCCTCAATATGAATAATTTTGAACAATAAAATAAAATCCAAATTTATATTCGGATAGGTGTAGAAAGTAAAGTGGATGAGTTGATTTTTTACTATAAAAATTACTTTGAATTACCTAAAAGGAAGTGTGAGGTAAATTTTTATATCAGACAGTTTAAACTGAGTAGGGGTGTTCATCGATTTCACGAATTCATTCAATCCAATCTAATCCAATCCATCGAATTGGATTGAATTATAAAAAATACGAGTTAATTTTAGATTAGGTTTTTCCCAATTATCCGATATATATGAATTGAATTACATATTTAGTACCTTCTAAATCCATGCAATCTGTGAATACAAACCGTACATATTATATAAATCATACATGTACACACACACATACAACATTTTAATACATTATATAAACCTATGCTCCTGCAGTAGTATTGCCAAAGTTTATATGCAAATAAAAAGTTAACCCAATTACAAAGACCAATATTATTTACTCATGTCTACAGTTTATTTAAATTTGTTAGTTGTAATATTTTGTAATGCTACAATTTAGTTTATTATCAAAGACTTGCATTCAATTAGATTGTAATATTAGATTTTATTTAATTATGTTATCTTATATATTAATTTAATTGGTAGTTTTTTTTTAATAAATTTAAAGGCTCAATCTATAAATCCGAGAAAGAAAATCTTCAAAATATGTGGTTTTTAGATTAGATTAGATTGGGAAGTTTACGAATTGTTTTGAATTAGAAATTTCTTAATCTGATATATATGATTTGGATTACATATTTACCCCTAATTCTGATAATTCGATCTATGAACACCCTTAAAACTGAGTTAGCTAAGTTTTAACTGTCCAAAGAGTCTAGACTATTGATTAACTAAATGCCAGTCGAGAATCATTCAGATTGAGTTGAATTGTCCGAAATAGTGAACCATTCGGGAGTTTTTAACCATGTGAATATTGACGGAAGAGGAACGACAGAACATTCAAGTACAATCGCATTTAATTTCTTTTTACTGAATACAATCAACTTGGAAAATCAAGTTAAAGAAACAAGTATTTGGTTCGGTTTAGTTATAACAGCTAGTAAGAGCTAGCAAGACATGTAAGGTATGTATATATAACATATATTATATATATACGTATAGATATACAAATATTAGGGTATGCAGTGTCAACTGCCATGCATATTGTATATCTTTAAACGCTACGGCTTTGCTGTGCCTTTAAATGCCTTATGGCCATCTAATTCTGGACCATTGAATTGGTGGTGTGGCCCACATTGTTGTATTTCTTGTGACGTAAAAATTGAATGCAACAATTAATGCAAGTCTTATGACTCTCTTAATATTGATAATTAAAAGCATTTAATTCGTACATTTATGACATAGTTAAATGCACTGTATTTAATTTTTTCGATGGAGTACTGTATTTAATACAATAATTTCCATCAAAAGAAGTTCTTGGTTGCTGGCCCATTTTTTTTTCTTTAAAAAAACAGAAAGAAAAGTTTATCATGAATTTCGTAAAAGTAATACTAACTGCAATTACAAACTATTATTCACTTTATACGATTTATTGCAAGATAATTGCAACTTCGATATGTAAATCTCAAGATTGATAATAAATCTATATTTATTTATAAGATTGTTAAAGCGTGTAATATTATACGTACATCTTATATATATGCGTGTGCTTGTGTACTGGCATGATTTATACACATACAATTAAAAATAATGACTATATCTATGTATAATACCCCTTCCAGCAGGTGGTTGATTAAAAAATCCCGAAATAAGTAAATTAGTTTTGAAACTAAGCGTACCTAGCCAAAGATGATAGGCTGGAAATGGTGGCAATATATATAAATATATAGGATCTAGATATATAGGCGAAAAATACAAGTTGCATTTATTTGAGCACTAAGCGAGAATATTAAAAAAAAAAAAAAAACTTTCCCAATATCCTTGCAAGTGGACAGAGGAAATGGAGAGAGCCGTCAATCGCCATATAATGTGCTCTACAATTCCATCTGAGTCTCAACCCCTAGAGTAGCTCTTTCCTAGGTTCTGGGCTTAGGATGCTTAATTGTTGCCTATAATTAATTAGTTGGCATGGTCTTAATCTGGTTTTCTGTGCTTATATCATTTTATGGCTTTACTAGTTACCATTTATGTATATATACTTATTAACCATATCTTTTGAGGTATTTTTTTTAATTATCTTGTTAAACACCCAAGAAAAATTACCACTCTCTCTAGATCTACTGGTGGAGCTATGTTGTGATGCATGGGGGTGCATTTTCAAAATTTAAATTTTCACCCTTATTTTGTAATTTAAAATTTTAGTTATGCATAAATTTTGAAAGAAACTTACAACAGTATACCCACAGAATTATGAAAAAATGTTATTGTACCCCACGAAATAATTAAAATATATTGTCGTGTTCTTATGATAATTTAAATATGTTGTACTCTTACAGTATAAAAAAATATAATTACGACCCACTTAATCATTGAAATATATAAGTATATCTTCATTCAATAAAATTCTATTTCTAATTTTCCACATAATACCCTCTAAGAAAAAGTTATGACTCCGTGTCTAAATTTCGATTGTTCCCTCTATTTCAATATAGGCATAATTCTTTGTTTCAGTTATATTTTAAAATGCCAATTTTCTGTATGACTGAAAATGTGTAGCCTAATTTATAATCATTTCATGGACCTAGACATTGATCCTTCAAACGGAAGGAATACAAAACAACGTACCTATTTGTATTTGGACGTAAATGTGGATAAAATTTTTACTTTGATTTGGACTGACCTATTTGTTGTGCTACATCTTTTATACCCGTGGCTTTTTAATGAAAACAAGCGAGGCTGCTAATTTAGAGCCAGATTTAAGGCTGCTTTATTGTTAGAAAGCTTTATTAATTCACATATAAAAAATTAGAGACACTTGGTCATATATACATGTATATCTATATTTACCACATCAAGAGAATAAAATATAACATTGGAGACCCCATTGGTAAAAAAATTAAAGAAAAAGCAAAGAAAACCAATTACAAGTCTTGAAAATAACAATATTATTTTCGCAACACGCTTCGAGAAGGAAAGGAGAAAAAAAAACCATTTGGGAGATTGAATGTTGAAACTCGTTGTCACACACACAGAGATAAAAAAAAAATGAAAAATAAAAAGGGAAAGAAATTAAGAGAGAGAGAGAGAGAGAGAGAGAGAGAGGGAGTGCTGTACATGTGTGTGTGGAAAGTCAAAGGATCAAACTTCAAAGCCCCCTCTTCTTACTAATTAACTATATTAATTTACTAAACAAGCTTAAGCGTGTCATTAATTATTAAACTAAAATATTTTAACACAACTCCCACCGAGTTCCCCTATTGCGGCTTTGCTTTGTTATTCTCTCTCTCTCGCTCTCCTCAGATGCTTCCCTTTCAAACCCCATCTATTGTTTCTATAAAAAGCCAAACTCCCTCTCTCTATCTCTCCTGTACTAATCCAACTCTCTATCTCTCTCCTCCTCCTCCTCCCCCCCTCTCTCTCTCTCAAGAAAAAACACCCATAACACAGTTCCTTATTCATAAGATCATCATCAAATATAAGCCAAACCCAAGTAGCTATACATATTATACTGTCGCTCCTTTTATATAGAGAGAGAGAAAAATGGATGCGGTAGTTGTGAAAGGGAGATCAAGCTGTACTAACTCATCATCATCTTCTTCGTCCGTACAACTAAGTGACCAGGAAGACATGATGATGGACCTTAGAAGAGGGCCATGGACTGTTGAGGAAGATCTTACTCTCATCAATTACATTGCTAATCACGGCGAAGGCCGCTGGAATTCCCTCGCTCGATGCGCCGGTAATTATTAATTATTAATTATTTGTTATTTGTTATTTATGTTAATCAATCATATATTAACACCCCCACAAATTAGTTTTATTATTATCCCACTAATACTACTATTATTCGATATATCCAAACAACAAGTTGTTGTCGTTGCCAACATCATGAACTCTTTTTCTTTTTTTTTTTTTCCCCTTTTTTGCCCCTTTTGCCTCTCTTTTTTCTTCGTTGGATTGGCCTTGTTTTCAAAATTTATAAGTTAGCTACAAATAATGGGTTTTCGTTACACACAAAATATTAAAATTGTGGAGTAAAAAAAAAATTGTCCTCAAAATTAGGTTTTTGATGAAAGATCTTCTCATCATGATCAAGCTCTATTCTCCAACAGTATTGGTGAGATGGCCAATATTTACATGATGATCCCTTGGATCATACCAAAGGATAAGAAGTAGTGATGATGATCAAAATTAGAAGAGAATGGGTTGGCGTTTGTTTGGCAGAAGAAAGAAAAGCGTGTGGACTAGTACTACTACTGCATATATACATACTTATAATGTTTGAAATAGAATAATTTGTTGTGGCGATATTAGGCAAAAGATAAAAATTGATTGATCATATGTTGAAACATATGAGCCATTTATTTATGAATATAGTACACATGATCAAGATGATTGTTCTCTCTTTCTTTTTTCCTGTAAATATTGTCCAAGAAATCATATGGAAAAAAAGTTAGGGACTGAAAATGACTATTAATTTCTTCCTCATACACACACACACAGTCTCCCTCTCCCTCTCCCTCTCTCTCTCTCTTCTCTTTCCTCTTTAGTGTTTGTTATCCATGATGATACATAACAGACAACAACTTTACCAAAAAAATTTACTTTCCATATAATATTATATGTTAACAAATTGACATTGTTGAATAATCTTGATTATTGCTTGCAGGCCTGAAACGAACCGGAAAAAGCTGCAGATTGCGGTGGCTGAACTATCTTCGCCCCGACGTTCGACGTGGAAACATCACTCTTGAAGAACAGCTTCTCATTCTTGAGCTCCATTCTCGCTGGGGAAATAGGTATATACTTATAATAATATCATCGTTGTTTTAAAAATAAAACCCATGAAATATTTTTCTTGTTAATTTTCCAATAATAATAATATTCATCATGTGGTTGGCATGCAGATGGTCTAAAATTGCGCAGCACTTGCCGGGAAGAACGGACAACGAGATCAAAAACTACTGGAGAACAAGGGTCCAGAAGCACGCCAAGCAGCTCAAATGTGACGTCAACAGCAAGCAATTCAAGGACACCATGCGCTACCTCTGGATGCCGAGGCTTGTAGAAAGGATTCAAGCCGCCAACACGCCCACCCCCACCCCCTCCCTCGGCGCCCCAGCCCCAACTCATCACCACCAATTCAACAACAATTTGCCGAATAAAAACAATATTATCATCTCCAACATCATCAATAACACGCCCGACAACTCTAGCACCGCCGCCTCCTCGGACTCCTTTGGGGCCCAAGTTTCTCCGGTTTCCGACCTGACCGATCAATTTTACACAGCTAATAATAACACCACCACTACTACTATTTCTACTACTGTTCCAGTTAACAACAACAACCCTACTGCAAATCCTCATGATCATCATCAGTATTTCCAAGCTCCAGCCAGTACTAATCAAGTACAGCTTGGTGGTTCTTACTATTATCAATATGCTTCCATGATCAGTCCCAGTACTACTGGTACTTATGTGAATAACAGCTTCAATAATATTGATCATGGATCAAATATAGATGATCATTTCCAAGCTAATTATATGGAGCAGAACAGCCAGTACTTTATAGAGGGTGTGGACAATTTGTGGGGTAATGTTGATCAAGACATGTGGTTTTTACAATAAGAAAAAAAAAATTTGAAATTGGTATGCATGGTTTTTAATTTTTATTATGTAGAGATCATGTTAATTGTCCACAAATATATTTAGAGGGGAAAAAATAGAAAAATGATATTGGAGTAGATTAATCTAGGATACATATATAGAAGTTCATCATGTGAAGTGAATGACAGAAGATCCATGATCCAGAATTGTGGATTAGTACTCAGCTTGTACTTTGTAACTTCTTTTTTTTCTTTTTTTTTCCTATTTTTGGGTGGGGAAATTTGTTTTCTTCAATTTCTTTATCTCATTCTTTGAAAATGACCCTTTGTACTACTGGTTCTTTGTTTATTACCCATCTTCTTTTCGCTAGTGATTGCATTATAGAAGCATGTTTTTTTTAGATAATTTTGTGATATAAAGTATGTGATTATATAATTGGTTACACCATTCCTACACATACATATAACATGTATCCACTTATATATATACATAATATAGTTACACAATATTATATAGCAAGTAATAATTATAATGCTTCTTTTAAAAAACCTTGTCCATGGGGCCTGAACCAGAATTAAAGTCTCATTGTTTCTAGATTGCTAAAAAGGTCATTTGCAATGATTTCCATACGTGGCTCAATAACATTCGTGGCTTTGCAGTTTTTTTTTTTTTTTTATATAGAATGGGTTTGCAAGTTTAGTTAACCTTTGGCGACAAATTTCATGATTTTAAACTGTAAAAAAGGCCAGAAAAAAAAAAAGGAATGAATGAATAATAATATTTATTATTATCGTTTCTAGAGCCATTAAGCCCACCTAAGTACGATTCCAAGGCTTTTATATTTCTTTTTTGTTGGATGTCGTACGGACAAATTGCTTACTTAGAACCCACTTGAGAAGACAAAAGAAATTATATACTATAACTATTATGAAGCTTGCTCCACATAATTCCAAAGGCTCTACATGAAATTATAGATTTATCCTCCGCTCTTTTTCTTTTGTCACTTTTTTTTTTTTTAATTTTTTTGTAAGACCTTTCTTTTTCTTTTTATCTCTTGTACCAACCCCCATTTTCTTCTACCGTAATGAAAAGCAACTTATTAGTTACTGTGAATTCTGAGAAAAATAAAAAGGTATTTTTTCCTGGCCAGAAAAAAGAAAGGAAAAAGGTCGTGAACGTATAAGAATGGAAAATAGTGTTAAAAAAAAAGTTAGCAAAACGTGATGGGATAATATGTAGAGAGAGAAAGAGAGAGAAGAGAGACAAGTGTATGGCGGCGCCGAATTCTTGTAGGCCGCGTGCCTGTAGGAGAAGCCACCAAAGTCGTCCCATGAAAGTGAGGTGTTGAGAATCTGCCACGTGTTATCTATCCAATATAAAAAGGCAAGTTAAATAAGAAATTAATTAATAAATAAAACAGCAAAAAATAAATAAAAAAGAAAACAGAAAACAGAAATACTTGCCTTCTTTGAGTTTAGCCAAGGCTTCCTGGACAGAAGCACTGAGAGCTGAAACCCTTGAATAAGTCCACGTACGACCCGTGCATATATATGTATAATTAAAAAACGTGGGTGTTTTTATAGAGAGGATTTGGTTATAGTCTCTGAGAAAGAAGTATAATTAAATTTGTAATAATATAGTTAAAAGTGTTTGTATAACATATTTAGATTTTTGTGGGCGATCTGTAAAAATTTTTAGCAGTCAATTGATCCCTTAAATTTAAATGTTTAGATACCACTTGAAAGTAGATGTGAATTAGGTTGGGCTGCCCAATAAATGCAGGGCATGACACAAAAAAATTTTAAGCTGGTACGGTGTAACATTTAAATATATTGGGCTTAACTAAATACCACTCGAGATGGTAAACCTTATTAGACTGATAAATTTAATTAAGATGTAGACCTGACGCAATATGGCATGAGCACAATACAAACACGAGTCAAGTACAACACCACCTATTAGGCATGATAAGCGTGTGGCATGACAAATACATTTTTTTTACTGGCCAATGAAACACGAGCACAACATGTGTGGATTTATAGGCCGGGCAAGGTTGAAGATCTTTAATCTTGAGCTTGTATGAGCACGACTTAAAGCTCTTGTATGAGCACGACTTAGAGCTTTAGTAGGCCAGATTTTGGGTCAAAAAAGCACGACATAACATGGTTGATATCTCTACCTAAGAGATCGGCCTCTTTAAGAGACTATTATTTTGGTCTAGAATTATACGTGTATAATACAGCTACGGAATCGTATAATGGAATATGTCATGTACACAGTACTATTGGACTCCACTGCATGCCATGAGTTTTCCATTTCCTCTCTGATTCTATTAGAACGGGAGGACCATGATCTCCGACGACTCCTTGGTCAAGATAGTGGGTCCCCAAGCCACACCTATAAAGTCTAACGTGGAATTCCACGTGGCAACTCAGCAACGAAAATATAAAAGGGTCATAATCCTTGATGTGGGACCTCAATTAACATTGTGCCGTTGAGCTTTTTTCCTTCTTTTCTTGGAAAAAAAAGGTTGGCCTAGCCTGGGTTAGGGTTACTGTCTACGTGTCATCAACCATCTATGTGCCATACGGCCATTAATAATGTGGGTTTGTGTAATTGTGTTTATATTCTTCTTATTAGAGTTCGATGAGTTGATAAGATAAAAGGCCCCTACTCATAAGTTTTCCGGGAAAATCACCTTTCCAACAAAATAGAGAGGGAAAGAGAAAAATAGTCAAATTGATCTAATTGTGTCAGTGATGAGTGGGGTCTATTCTCGATATATTTCAAGACATTTTGCAAATGGAGATAATAATAATCATCATGAATACCTTCCATATATGTTATCCTATATATATTGTACCTTTAAACATGTTATACGTACGTTTTAGATTACCCGCACAAAGAAAAAAATGAAGCATCATATATCATGCATTGACAAACTAATTAATAAGACATTTGCTTTATGAAGTACAAGATAAATAAATAAACAAAGGGTTTTATCATAAAGATTGAAACGCCTCAGTGGGAATGCTTTTTCAATATATACTTATACACCATTCATTAATTACCCAAAATGTGGTTACATATGTTCATTCCAATTCAATGCATAAAAACTATTTATAGTAAGGTCGTATTAGTTAGGAATAAGTAATAGGAGGTTTCGAAACTGTAAATTAAAACCAAAGAATACTATAGTATGTGAGAAAATATATTGTAAAAAACTTAGTTGGAATAGAAAATTATAGTTTGAAGCATGCTTATTCAATGCATAAAAACTATTTATAGTAAGGTCGTATTAGTTAGGAATAAGCAATACAAACTGTAAATTAAAACAAAAAATATTGTAGCATGCAAGAAAATATATTGTAAAAAACTTAGTTGGAATAGAAAATTATAGTTTGAAGCATGCTGCTAGACACACGGTAAGGATAATGTAATATTGTTGACGTTTGCTATAGAAAGACATTTTTTTCTTTTTTTTTTTATTTTTATAATTCCTTCAAGATTAATATTGTTTGTATCCACATGTTATTGGTGATTAGTGGCAACCATATATCTCTATACAATATAGGATGAGGAGCAGGAAAGAAGAGAGAGTACAATGAACCCAAATATGATGCACTACCAATAATTCTCTCATTGGATCATAACACCACAATAATTAATAAACATCAATTCACTAAAAAAAGAATATTGGAACACATTAAAAAAGCACATGGCCGTCCGGTGCACTTTTTTTATCTTTCTTCTTTTTTTTTGCCTCTCTTTTTTCTTCTGTTTGGAGCACCAATTTGAGTTGATTGATGTACCCACGCTAACTATTTCCTTTTTGGTTGATACTTGAAATTTATCAGTTAACTCACAAACACAAATGCACATACTTGCGTGAAGCTTTGCAATGAAAACGATTGAGGGTCCCCCCCTCCCCCCCTCTCTCTCTCTATATACACGCACACACTCACATACATATATATATATATATATATGTGGTAATGTATATGCAACTTTTAAGTTGTCAAAGCCCTCGTGACCACAAGTAATTATTTCAATTTGGGGGAGGGTTTTATTCATGTTGAAGTCATAACAAGTGTTTGTAACAAGCAATGGTACTAATGTCGGAATCATGATCTTTCTTTTCTATAGATATAGGTGTCATTGAACTCGATATGTGTAGAAGATATTTCCAACGCGTAACAAACGAAGTAAGTGCTTGTGTCTGCATTCCACTAATAGAATGACACAATATATTGCCCCTTCTAGGATCATGCTTATCCAATCCACACAAACCTAATTTTCTTCATAATATCTAATGATTGTTTTTTTTGGGATTAAGAGGCTGTATTATAAATTAGGCTAGGGTTAGGGCCAAGTGAAACGGAGGTCTCGGGTCTCGTTATTTAGAGTTGCAATTATAACTATATTTTTATATTAATATATCTCAATACTTTTTTTATGTGCCTTTATTTGTATGGTTACAGCTGTATAAAATTATAAAATTAATTAGCATATTAAACACATAATTCTCATTACTTTCGTTATTAGATGCATATTGTCCAAATTTTACTAGGTGGAAATGTGATCTTTCCATATTATAGTTTAAAAGAAATTTATGGGGTAAAAAGAGAGTCTAAATTTATTATATGCTCCGCTTGTTATTAATAAATAACTCTCTTAAATTAGCTATAACGTTACATATGTTTAACTCCCAAAATTAAGAAGTCAATAGATTTCACGATTAAATAACCTAAAAAAAAGGGTTATGGAAGCATGACATGATGAGTGCGTGTGTATTTAGATATGGCCATGACAAAATGTTTGACGTAACGAATAAAAGTTTAATTTGTTTGAGCTCATGAGTTACGTACTTTAAACACCTAAAGATTGTACCACGTACGGACACGCATTGTAAGTAATCAACCCACGGAATAGCACATGGTTTTGATCCATCAAAACTGGCAAGGGTCAGACTCTTTAATTCAATATCATTAAACTTAATAAAAATCCAAATAAATAAATAAATAAGGACATTGAGATTTACAATGATTCATTAAAAGTTATTCATTTTTAGCTGTTGTAGGAAAAAAAAACTATAATAAAGAAAAAGTTCATAAAAAACCCTTGCATTTTACAACTCTTTGTGCTTTTTCTAACCTGTTTACGTAATCCTAAAATCGATGCTCAATCTATATATTAAAAGAACTAAGACAACTAAATTTACAAGTATTAAAAATTACTAAAGTACTCTTAGTGAAATGTTGATTGCATAATTTTTGTCCATATGGCAATAATCATGAGGGAAATAATTAGGTTCCACGGCTTCCTAATTAATGAATTAAAATTGGTAATGACATGCATCTGTAAGTTGTTGTTTCTGTTTCCCTATTCCTAAATGGTCCTCAGTTTGATAAGAACATATAAATATATACATTACAAATATAGATACATGTTAATTAATATTGGAGATACGTAGCGCTCAATAGGTTACTTTGGCGCATAAGTTAAGCGTCTTCATGTTCATGGTTAGGCTTGGAAAACGATCACCAAGAGAAATACATAATTTGGCAATTACGACAGCAAGCAAACATATGTGCATTATTGCTTGTAATTAATACGACACTCCCAACATTAATAATAAGTGGATAAGATCAGTTTTAATTGTAACCTTTAAGAGGGAAATTAATTAAGATCATGAAATAATTTGGCCAATAATTACCAATAATAATATATTCTGCAAATTGCTTTCTCTAACTTATATAATAAAAATAAAAATCATAATAATAATAATAATAATAATATCTTCAGCCAAGTTTAAATTATGCTTACTACCCTTTCTTGATTAGATATCCCAATTTTTGAAAATTCATACACCCGAAACATGCAAAAACATTAATAATTAATAATTATGGTTATCCATACGTTTTTAACACAATCAGACATACTTCTCTTAGGGGAGGACGTAAAGGATGACAAACAATAGAAATAATAGATTAATCAGACATTATATATATTATTTTAATAACAAATGATTAAATTAGAGCGGTTTAGCAGCCTTTTATGTTTGGCTGGAACTCTTCTTATCATAAGAGAAGAGTTAAAATAAAAATAAAAAATAAAAAATAAAAAAAATGTATGAAAGCATGAAAAACACAGGTTAGTCAAGCAGCTAAATTTGATTAATTTGTAATGAAAATGATCAGTCGTCCCGGCGGTGAGTGCAGTAATGAAATCAACGCTTACGCCACCCAGCTGAGGCCGAGGAGGACCGTGTTTCAACCTCGAAGGGCTCACTTTTCTTCACTTAGCATAATAAAATATAATTATGAATAAGTGGGTTTTAATTAATTAATCAACTAAACACAAAAAGGTTGTGAGGCTTGTGACATTGATTTATTAAACAAAGTTATCTTAAAGCTCCAATTCTAAGAGTAGTACGCACTCCAAGTAATAAATTATAAGCTTAATTTCTATCACCGTGTACTCTGTGTTTTCTTTTTGTGTACGCGCTTTCTTTGTAAAAAGGAAGAAAAAAAAAAGGTGACAAAGGAGCTACCTATGAGGGAAGAAAAGTCATCCAAATATACCGTCATTAATCTTTTTTCATTCTAACTAACAAAAAAATATCATTTTTATTTTCGTTCTTGAGAACTCGGATTAGGATATATCTGAATCAACAATTGGGCCCCATTCATATTGGATGGGCCCATGTCTTGTTTCAAGTTGTGACTCCAAAATTGTAGTTGTATTTGAGGGGTAGATTTGTGGTGTTAATTAGGCTCTATACCGCTTTTGAAGTTATTTATGTGCGAGTTTGAGTAGAAATTTATGCTCAAGTTTTTGTACAAAAAAGCAGTATGTGTGATAGTATGTTTGAAATCTAACTCTTTTAAATCACCCTAGATTTGTGGGTGCAAATTCAAGTCTACCGAGGCCATAAAGATTTATGCTACTTTATTTTCATTTTAGTTTATGTGCTAAGTACAATTTATTAGCATTTAAGTTGTGCCATTATCAATACTCAAGAGTCATCTTGACCGATCTTGAGTCATTCCTTGGACAACCACTAGTCATCCATTGGCATCAAAGAATGACCGTTGATCGGTGCTGGTCATCCACTAAATGACAGCAAGTCATCCATTGAGTTGGTCGCCAAAATCGAAAGTGACCACTAGAAATTCTGCATGTTGGTAGCTGGAGTAATCCATTGTGTCCCTCGCCATAGTCAAGCAACCAAATTAAAGCGAAAACATTATACTTATAGGGACGAAGTACGTGATTTCTGATTAGTTAGCCAAACATTCAACATAAATGACTTGGGAGAAGCTAGTTTTGCTTGAGGAATCCAACTCTTTTGTGATTGGAAGAGCAATTGGATAGCTCTATCTAAAGCTTCATTCATAAATAGATCATAGTTCAATATGCAATGCAAAGTTTAAAGAAAGGATTGTTATCTTTTAATTTAGGCATGAAATTTGACTTTCTAAGCATCAATGTCTAAAGTCGTCTAATGAAATTAAGTATTTGAGGTGTGTTTCAAACACATTTCAGATGGAACTTTCATGCATGTTATGCTTTATACTGGACAAGATATTGATGCAGTCGGAATTGTTAGTTGGCATCAACTGGATCCATAATTGGAAAATAGTGTAGTAACTGTTGGAGCAATTGCATAGACGTACATACACTCTTTCTACCTCTTTTGCCTATAATCCAGAGAGATAAGAAGATTGCAAATATCTTGTTGTAGAGCTTCAAAGAAAGTTGCTCTTTGTCAAACTCAATTAACTACCTTGCTGCAAGAGCACTATAGTCCATAGGTTACCAGGATCAAAAATAATTTCTTAGTTGGCAGAGTTTCATTGCCTCCTTATTGGTAGTGCATGAATTCTGATAATATTTAAGTTGATTTCTGTTTCTTACATGCAGAAACTAGAGAGTAAAAACGTTTATGATGCTTGAGGTTATTATTATTTCGATGATTCTTCATTAGGAAATATGTATTAAGTTGGTGATTTTCTCGAATGGGTGTAAAGATTTTTCAAATTAAAATAGCCACTGAAATTAATTTTGAATTTCTAATATTTTATTTGCTCTTTTTTAAAAATATAGACTGTTTAAAAGAATGGTTGAAACTAATAATTTTAGTTTAAAACTATAGCATATAAGAGCTTTATACTATAGTAATTTTTTGCTTTTTACTGCAGCATGTGAGCGTTTTATATTGCTTATAGTTTCAACATTTTTTCAAATAGGCTATACATTTATGGTTCATTAATATATGTACAATCGAGTTAAATTTCGCATCTGAATAATTGCTTTAACTAAATAAAAAGAGGACTCGATCGTCAACAACTGAATAATTGCCTTGGTTGAAAAGGCCAAGTAAATACACATGAAAACATAATTCAATTCCCAAAAGATTAAAAGTAATAAAAATAAAAACACGTGCACACAATCCGGCATAAGTAGATATATCTGAATTAACAAGAAAAGAGTAAACTTGTTGTTTCCTTGATCCTTTCTTCTCAAATGTTGTAATAATTATCACTTAGTTTGCAAAGTAAGTTAAAACTTAACACTGTATGATGTGAGAGCTTTACACTGTAGTAAACTACTATAGCATATAAAGTTTTACATTGTACCAAATTAAAACTTAAAGTTGCAACTTATTTATCAAACAAAGTCTATATTTATTTATCACCTTTTCACTCCACTAGGATCCGGAGAACCAATAAAAACTGTTGGTACGTGCTGCACTTGGCTACTTGAATATAGAGTTGCCACAAAGAGATCTTCCATATTTATGAAAACAAGTTCATCGAGGCTTGTCAAGAATTCAACCCCTAACTTTCAATCTTCAAACAATACTCGTTTAAGATTGATGAAATTTCCGTTAATAACCCTTTTGCATCGTGCCTCCTCGTCTTGGACATAGGCCGCCCATGCCCAAGCTTGCAAACAACGCTTAGCTTGAATCTCGGGGGTCTAACACACGGCCAGCAACTGTCGGTATTCTACCATAATACCCAAACATTTTGGCAACCATAATAGCCTGCTACTACCCTTGGTATCCTACTGTAATAGTTTACACCTTGGTACTGACCCCTTTCCAAGTCCGAAAGAGTTTGGGCCCAAACTCAAGAATTGGACAAAGTTTCTCAGCCCACATATCGTAGACCCACCCACAGATGAGGAATCTTCGGCTTTTGTCTTGAAACCATTATAATATGTTCAGGCGTGGCAGTTTCGACATGTGTCATTGGAACGTGTCGTGCACTCTCCTAACTCACCCTCTAAGGCACGCCCCATGACTTTGCTCCAGAGGGTTGGTCAACCACGCGTTTCCATCTTAAAAAAAACAAACAAAAAAAACAATGACACATAAAAAATTTGTTTTTTTTTTTTCTCCTTTAACCTCAAAAGAAAAATTGAGATTTTTTCCTCTGTGAGAAGAAAGTGATATTTATACTAATTTTTTGGTTAAATGAAAAATAATTTTGAGAAATATGAGAGCATGACTGGCGACTTTTTTTTTAAAAAACGTTTTTGTCATTAGATATTAGTTTTCCAACTGTTGGAATCTAGTGGACCGGTTGAAAACGCTAATATGCGAAACCTGACAGCAACGGTTTCTATTTTCTCCCTTCCTTTCCACATTTATAGCTTTAAAAAAAAGCAAAAAAAAAAAAAACAAAAAAAAGAACAAAACTCGGTACTTTTAATAGATTTCCGCACATTTTTTAGGACCCGGCGAAAGTGCTGGTCCCACCGACAAATCTTATCCATTTCAAAATGCCACGCACTATGACTATTATACCCTTTCTTTTTATCCCAACTACCCAATATGCCCCCATTTACTCGAAATAAAGCGCATGAAGTATTGGGTATTTCCGTATTTACGTTACAACAACCTACCCCTACAGGGAGAGAACTGTAATTTCAAATGCATCTCTAATATTTTAATTATTTTTAAAAAAAGGACGTTCAAGGAACTCCCCCTTTTCCGCGTCTATAAAATTCCGAACGTCCTTCTCCTCTTTGCCACCATTCGTACACTGTTCAATCTCATTTCTGCTCAGAAACAAACTGCAAGTAAACTCAATTTCCTCCTCTCTCTTTCTCATTTTTGTTCAAATTCATATATAATTCATATATACATATCTATTTATATAATCTTCATCTTTTGTTCCTATATAGATTTATATAGGCATTATATATATATAAATATTCTGTTTTTCTGATTTTTCCGAGATTAACAGAGCCGTGTATAATAATTTTCATAAAAGGAAGGATTTTTTTGGTAGTTTCAGACTGTGATTTTCTTGATACACTTGAGAAATGAATACCGGAAGTTGTATTGGAATTTCCACGATGAAACCCTGTCGTAGGATTTTAGTAGTTGGGTGCAAAAGTTGTTCGCTTTTCGGATTTTCGCCTCCGAAATCGAGCGTCGAGAATTTGTCGAAATCTTTGTCGGAATCGGCCTTTGATGGTCGATTTGGCGGCTCTGATTCTCAGATTGTAGGGTACATACGGTTGACAGATCGGAATCGGAAGGGTTTTAGGGTTTCCGATTCGAATTGGGTAAAATCTAGGGTTTTTAGGAGGATTGGGGATAGTAGGAGTACTAGTAGGAGTAGGAGGAGTGCTTTGGTTGTAAGAAATGTAGCATCGGATTTTCGGAACCATTCGACTTCAGTGGATGCTCATGTTAATGAGAAGAGCTTTGAGAGGATTTACGTTCAAGGAGGATTGAATGTGAAGCCCTTGGTGATTGAGAGAATTGACACAGGCCCGAGTGATGTGATCAAGGAAGAAGAGGCGCCTAGATTGGAGGAAGTTCTTGATTCAAATGTGAACGTAGATAGTTCCAATAGTTTGAACGAGACTAAGGTTGAGAGAGAGGTGTCCCAGATCGAGAAGGAAGCGTGGAAGTTGCTATGGGATTCTGTAGTTACATACTGCGGCAATCCCGTGGGAACCGTCGCCGCGAATGATCCAGCAGACAAACAGCCTCTTAATTACGATCAGGTGTTCATTCGTGATTTTGTACCATCAGCACTTGCCTTCTTGCTCAATGGAGAACCGGAGATCGTCAAGAACTTTCTGCTTCACACTTTGCAATTGCAGGTATCTTAATGTTTTGTCGTGGTCCATTGACTGCTTATGGTACTTTAATTGCCGTTTAGTTTTCACTATTACGTCTATGATGTATGTCAAGTGATGCTTGTTTTCTGGTCATTTGTTAGAGTTGGGAGAAAACTGTGGACTGTTACAGTCCTGGGCAAGGGCTGATGCCAGCAAGTTTCAAAGTTAGAACTGTGCCCCTTGATGGAGGTGATGGAGCATTTGAGGAAATTCTGGATCCTGACTTCGGTGAATCAGCCATTGGCCGTGTTGCACCTGTTGATTCTGGTATATTTTTAACCATATCTTTGTTTTAATGCAGTTATTGTAATATTGTTAACTGCTGATTTTGAAACACTCCATATCTTGATGTACAGTATTTTCTTTTTTACCTCATGTATGACAACACACTCAGAAGTTGCAATCTCCATACGAACCTATTTCGTTCTTCTTAACCTTGTAACAAGTTACTAGTGATAAGTATGCGGGTAATCTGTGAGGTCCAATTGAGAATTAATATTAGCAAGAAGAAAAGAAGAAAATACCAACATGGTCAAACAGATACAAGATTAATATTGCAGTATTAATGTTTCCAATTGTTTTCTGGTTCCATCATAACGTTTCCAATATTGGGTTGGTTATTATTTTTTTGTCTTTTCTTTTTTGGGTAATGAAAATACCAAAATGGTCAAATGCAGATCCAGTGTTAATGTTGCCTGGTTTCATTACAAGTCTCCTACTTGCCTAAGCTTTTATTTTTAATGCATGAACCAAATGCATTAGTACATTATATATTTAATGTGGACGCCAATATGTCTACAATAACTACATTACAAGTTACACACAAGTGAGTATTACATGAAACGAGAAAGAGATGTGAGAGACTGTAACCTATAACTGTTTGAACTAAAAATTTCGAATAGAATAAAATACCTGAAGCTTGCTGGGTTGTTGGGTTGGTAGCGATAAATATTTATTCAAACTCTTCCATATCACCTCGGTCTATAACCTAAAAAGAAACTGAAGTCTTCACAGCCTTTGATGATCAGTCGAGGTGAAGACTTATGATCTCTCGAGGATAGATGATGGGAAGGGCAATGGCATCATTGATCTTTTCACTCTGTGTATGTAAAAATAATAGAGAATATGATGATATAGACGTAGAGAAGCTGATTGGTTTTTAACCACATTGACAGGGTTGTGGTGGATCATCTTGTTGAGGGCATATGGAAAGATTACCGGGGACTATGCATTGCAAGAGAGGGTGGATGTCCAGACAGGCATCAGACTGATACTTAACCTTTGTTTGAGTGATGGCTTTGACATGTTTCCCACTCTCTTGGTCACTGATGGTTCCTGCATGATCGATAGGCGCATGGGGATTCATGGGCACCCTCTTGAAATCCAAGTAAGTTGAGACGATGGACCTCTTAACTTTATCACTCCTCTAATTAGGTATTATCTCTATGTAACTGGACATTTTGTAGGCCTTATTCTATGCAGCTCTACGGTGCTCCCGTGAGATGCTCATTGTGAATGATAGTACCAAAAATCTGGTTGCTGCAATCAATAATCGCCTTAGCGCACTTTCGTTTCACATCAGAGAGTACTATTGGGTGGATATGAAGAAGATCAATGAGATTTATCGGTACAAGACTGAGGAGTATTCTACAGATGCTATCAACAAGTTCAATATTTACCCGGATCAGATACCTTCTTGGCTGGTTGATTGGATTCCAGAGGAAGGTGGCTACCTTATTGGCAATCTTCAGCCTGCTCATATGGATTTTAGGTTCTTTACGCTGGGAAATCTTTGGGCTATTATTTCATCCTTAGGTACCCAGAAACAGAATGAGGGAATTTTGAAGTTGATTGAGGCCAAATGGGATGATCTTATGGGGCAGATGCCTCTTAAGATTTGCTACCCTGCTTTGGAGCATGAAGAATGGCGGATCATCACGGGCGGTGACCCAAAGAATACGTGAGCTTCCCTATGCCCACTTTCTTGTCTTAATTTTTGTTATTTGTTTAGATAAATATTTTTTACTTACGACAAGACTCAAATTTCCTTGCAGCCCGTGGTCATACCACAATGGCGGGTCGTGGCCTACACTTCTATGGCAGGTAAAGGCCTTGTCATCTGAACTGCAGTTGGCTGTCTGTTTTCTTTCGTTTTGAAAGTGCTTTTGAATATGTGTTATGTGATATTACCCCTATTCAAATCATCTCATTCCTCTAATTTTAATTGTTAGTTTACGTTGGCCTGCATCAAGATGGGAAGGCCAGAACTGGCACGGAAAGCTGTTGATTTGGCAGAGAAGAGGCTTGCTGTGGATCAATGGCCTGAATATTACGACACAAGAAGTGGGAGATTTATAGGCAAGCAATCCCGGCGTTACCAAACGTGGACGATCGCTGGTTTTCTGGCCTCAAAGATGCTTCTAGAGAACCCAGAGAAGGCATCATTGTTGTTGTGGGAGGAGGATTATGAGCTGCTCGAGATGTGTGTCTGTGTGCTTAACAAAACTAGTCGAAGGAAGTGTTCGCGCTTTGCTTCGAGATCTCAGATTCTGGTCTGAGGACACCATGGACACTATATGTTAAAGAATAGAGTTGTAGAATACGTGTTGTGGATGACTCCCTCTATGACAAGGGAAAGATATTCATGCTTGCCAGGATTCAGTCGAACTAGCGCCAACATGAAATGTAAAATGTATACAATGGTATTGTTTCTCAAGTGACATTCAAATTCTACTTGGAAGGCTATTTTTTAGGGAAGCCTCCTAACCAATTTGTACGTACTATATTGTATTTTTTCCCTTCCCATTTGGGATTGGTATTGTACGGATTACCATCCAATGGCAGAAGAACAATTCCATATATGTAATAATTGTGCAACATTCTATAAGGGGGTCTTCTTGTACGAGTATAATTATCTTCTTTTCCAATTTTTTCTTTCTTAAGGTTGAAAAAAGGGGGCTAAATAATGTCTTCATACTTAATTTAGATCACAGAACTTGGTTTCTTGTTATCAACTGCTTTAATTGAGCAGATTTGGCAACTCAAAGAGGTCTTAATCCCGATGATTGTCAATGTTTTGCGCCCAATTCGAATCACAACACCATCCTGGTGGTAAAACTGGGATTACGACAAAAAAATATATAAATGAACAAGCTGTGCCCTCAAAGGAAAATGAACATAATTATGATGAATTTAGACGCGTTTCAAACTGTTAACATTTGTTGTATCCCAAGACAACATATTTTCGTCAAAAAAAAAAAAAAAAAAAAATCATGCAACCACTTCTAATTAGGCCAAATGGTTTTAAAAATCCCATTCCAACTTGAAGTGTACTTCGTGCTTTCTGTCACGTGGAGGCAATGCACATAAGAAAAGATTTGAGCGAAGAAGCCCCTTATCTTTTATTCCAATCAGTCTCTCAAATCTTTGCATCTTTTAAATGATGGCGCCAACATTTAACGCAAGAAGAAGCACAACATGACGGTTGTTCTTTGTCCAACAGCTTCTCATATAGAGTCTATACAGGAAAATACGGACGATTTGTTAAGAAACACTGCGAAAGAAAAATTATATAATCAACTGTTGAATGTCCATTTGCAAGGTTGTTTCCTCAATTTTTTCTTGTTTAAACTTCTATACATATATTCCTACTGATTTTATTTATGGATACATTTTTCTTATGCAATATGTTACATTCTAGTGAATAGTTTTTGGGCTGGAAAAGAATTGTTGATCTTGTGCAAAAATGGTTGAGACAAACCAAAAAACATATATCCATTTGTCTCTCCTTTTTTTAATGTTATATCAACAAAAACAGAAGAAGAAGAGCTGTAAACATACCCTCATGCAAACTTTTTGGAACATGGAATTTAAAGGAACAGATATTTTTTCTTTTGATGACAACTCCAGAGCAGGCCATCTATAAGACCTGCACTAATCTTTAAAAAAAAGAAGAGTCAACTCCAAATGATCAATTTCTACAAAAGCAGGGAGTTCTCCGTCTCCTAACTCTTCAGGATAAAATTAACCTTCAAGCCACAGATGACAAACCAATAATTTGTTAAAGGGAAAAGAAAAAAACGAAATTGCAAGAAACTATACAAGAACAATAATACAGTTTTTTTTTTTTTTTTTTTCGTAGCGCTAGAAAGGAGTCGATCTTCGAGAAGTGACAAACTTGCATTGCTGGTCATACCTGGCACTCGAAGAGCCTCAGAGTGAAAAATATTTTTCTCTGAGACAAACGTCCAAGAAATTCCCTCAGCTTAGAGAAAAAAGAAGTATCAGCAACTTCATGATTTACTATGCTACAATTTTCAAGGGACATGGAGCATTCGCTGAGAATGAGACAGGCAAATTAGCGTCCATGTATTCAAATAGTGTTAGGGTTGGAGCATCAATTTGAATCGTCTGGATGTTGGCATTTTCGCTATAGAGTTGAAGAATCCACAGAGCAACTGCCAATTTCGACAACTTCTAGGAGGGGAAAACTAGAAAGACGCCAATGCAACGAGTCATCGGTTATGCTGCAACTGATTAAGCGTAGTTGTTTCAAATCATGGCAGGAATTGAAATTGATGCTACAAGGCAGCCTATCTTCAGAACTGAGAGTGTTATCTCTCTCAAGGTCATACAGAGAAGCAATACTAAGAATGCTAACCGTCTCAAGTTTATCAAGCTTGGAATCAATCTCGAAAGTGCTCTAAGATTGTTGAGATTGGGACAGTTCTGGACAATATTTGTTTTCTTGGTCACAGAGAACAATCGAAATCTAACAATTTCGAATCCACGAATTTTCCAACATGTCTAGAGAAATCACATGTAAAATCAAAATATGCTTCTTGGATCGAAGAGAGAGAAGCTTTACCTTTGTTATAGTCGAGATATCTGAACAACAACTCAATTGCCTATATCTTGATCAGAGTTATACGAATGCCGCTTTACACGTTTTCCTTCAGCTTAATTTTCATGATGACTTAATTATTTTACGCCTACTTCAACAGAGTTAGTTTTTTTTTTTTTTTTTTAAGTTTAAATTAAGCCTCACCATGAGTCTATAAATCTCTATTTATAGAGTGAGCAAGCCGTTAATTCTGAAAGCTTTCCTTTTTGATATATATCGCAAATTTATTTACTAGAAACAAAAGATTGTTTCCCTTTTCTGTCTGTGATTTAAAAAATTATTCAAGAATTGGAATTAGCGACCATAAGTCAGAAATTTTCTATCAAACAACTAGTGGAAGCATGGAGCATCTTTTCCTGTTCCTTCACATTGAAAAAGTCCATGGCTTTAATTGAAAATTTTCGTCATATGGTCCAATTCTTTGTTACAATTTTATAACCTCTTGTATTACAATTACATTTGATTTTGACACCGTTGAGCTTCTAGAATTCGTTTGTGTTTTAATCACTTTTAGAATTTTATTAAATGCAGTGTTTTGAACAAAAATAACCAAATTTCACTAGTAAAAGTGCTTTAATGCTTTAGCATTAAGCCGTCTAGTTTAAACCATCAGTTTAAGTTTGAGAACTGTAGCATGTGAGAGCTTTACATCGTAGCTTTTTACTCTACCATGTTAGAGCTTTACAATACAACTTTTTACTATAGCATGTTAGAACTTTACGTTGTTCATGTTTCAAACCATTAAATTGAACTACTCTCCAAACACTTCATTTATTAGTTATAGCTACACTCTTGGTCTTTTTGCTTAGATAAAGGAAATACAAGTTGTAATGACCCGCTTTTTTAGACAGTCACTTAACTTTCTTAAATGTCATTTAAATTTTTTTCTTTTCTTTCAAACATACTTTAAAGACATACTTAAAAGCCGTTGCGACTTCTGTCGCGATTTAAGTTGAAACATTACTTAACATTTGACTTTAAAACCATTTTAAAATTGTTTCTTAAAACTTAAGAGGAAACATTTACAGAAACATAGCTTAAAATTAACTTTATAATTATATAAAACATTTAATAAAATATATCTTAAAACTTTAAGAACATTTCTTAAAATTTTGAAAACATTATAGCGAATAGCGAGAAAACATTTCCTTTGTACAGTGGAAGCATACTGTAAGAGTATCTATACCTAAATCTTCGCATCTGCCATCCGCAGCACCAAGCTCTTCACACAGGTCCTACTGGTCACCCATAGGATCTACAGCATAAAGAGACTTTTAATGAGCTTTCGCTCAGTAAGTTCAAACAAAATCTCACATATAATTTTCAAATGCTTTAAAAGCTTTTCTCATGAAAACCTTTTCTTAAAACGTTTTTCGTAAACGTTTTTTTTTTAACATTTTCAAAACTTTTTCCATAAAACATTTCTTTAATGTTTATCTTAAAACGTCTTTCATAAACATTTTCTTGAAAACATAAAAATATTTTTCATAAACATTTAATGTAAAACATTTCTCAGAATGTTTTCTATAATCATTTCACATAAACACTTCATAATAAGGAATTCAAGTAAATTCATAATGCATGATTCTATTTATACTTAATTATGAACTTTTAATTATGAGCATCTTATGATCATTCATTTCTTATTTTAACTTTTATCTTTGTTCTTTAACTTTCCCTTTTCTTATAAACTTTAGTGGTCATACCAACATCATTAATCATGAGATCATAAACATGATGCTTCCTTTGTGAAAGACTTGAGACCATCGAACACCGAGATCATAACTTTAACTTTACTTATGTACTTCACATCAAGGAGGACACAACTTTAACTTTACTTTCAGTACCTCACAACAAGGATAACAGTATGACATTTATTTTTTATCTTTATTTTAACTTCTTTGTAACTTTAGTGAGCGTATCAAATGTTATCACATCACATGCAAACATATTTACAAATCATAACTTGTTCTCTTTAAAACATTGTACATTTTACATGCAAACATACTTTAAGAATAATAATTGTAAATACATTGCAAACCTTTACTTGATCTTTTAAACTTTATGCATGTTACATGCAATCATGCTTTAAACATAATAGTTGCAAGTCTATTAAAAATCTTGATTTAAAGTTTAAAACCTTTTACATAACAAATGCATACATACTTTAAAAACAACTTGTATAACAATTGCAAACAGATATATAAGCATTTAAAAATCATTTACTTCATGCTGTAGGTGAGATTTAAACTTACCTGTCTATAGCTCAAACATTCCTGTTTCCTTCCTTTTCCTTTCATAATTCGGCTTCTGTGTTCTGATTATACGACATCCGACTTATTAATTAACTTTCTTTTTATCAATCTACTCGATTGATAATAAAACTTAAACAATAACTATTCTTTCTTTTTTTTATAACTTGGTATACTATCGACTTACCCTTCTCTTTACTTTGCTTTGTAACCCAACAAGGTTACCATTCTTTTTACTTAACTCTGTAACCCATCGGGTAATTACTCTTTTTACTTAACTTTGTAACCCATTGTATTACCTTTCTTGTATTTGAACATCCCTTATTAAATTTTTCGTCTCATGTGACGATTTTGTTACTTATCGTATTACAAAACATTTTTCATCTAAAAGTGTTTTGCTAATTTAGAGTGTTTGACCTCGTTTTAACCGTTTTCTTAAAAATGACGTTTTTATCCTTAACAGGGTTTTCGCCTATTTCGTAACTTTATAAAACTCATTGCTTAACTTTACTGTTCCATTACCTACATATTACCAAAAAATTTTCACTTCATAAAATGACCATTTTGCCCTTAATATTTTTCTTTCATTGGCTAAACTTTGAATCCTTTACAACACAATCCCTGTGGTTACTTACTGCCCACAGAAATGCAGGAACCTAAAGTTCCTTGGTGAAAACTCAATTTCTCACAATTTTATGGTTTTGGCCTGAAATACAAAGATATTTACATTTTACTCCCAATACCAAAAACAATCATTTTGTACCAAAATATTCAGTTTTTCACCAGAATTAAAACTTTTCAAAGTTCCATGATCAAATTCCAAACATTTCCTAACGTTTTCATTTCATGAAATTTTGTGCTCAAAATTTCATAAAATTCATAATTTCTCAATTAAGCAGAATTTTAAAAAACTGTCCACATTGTCCTAATAGTTTCGGTGAGTTCTACAACTTTCATGTTTTAACTTCCTCAAATTCTAACGTTAAAGTGGACTTTTTGGCTGATTTTTAAATTTGTCAAGCCTTTGTAAAACTTTAAAATTTAGTCCTTTTAGAATTTTACAAAACTCTGTTCACAAAAGTAGTTTCCCTCACTATGCTTGTAAATTCCAGATCTTAGTTAGAACATAATTTGACCTCCAAGGCCCTCCACATCATCATTTCTTGAAAACTAGTTAAACTTTGCAATTTGAACAAAGTTTTTCAAACCTTTCCCTTTAAAGCTAAACATCATATTTCCTACCATTCAATCTCATCATCACTTACTAAGAACACTAATTAATCATGCCATAGTGTCCTTATTTCATCCCATAGTCTAAAACATTTCACCAAACACATAGTATGCATAAAAAAAATAAACTTTAACATAGCTTATAAGACTAGGATTTTACCTAGAGACTTTCAGGCTTTCGCTCCTCCTTTAAAATGCTTGAAAACCTTCTCAAAACCTTTGACAACATTCATAGCAACCTCATAAAAACCTTGCCCAAATCATTGATAAAAACCCTTAAGCACAATAGGTAAAACTTTGATTTTTACCTTGAAACTCTTAAATCTCCCGCCATACCCTTAAGTTTGCTTCAAAACATGATTTTGGAGGTTTGTGCTTGAAAAATTATAGGGAGAATACTTATGGGAGGGGTCGGTTTTGGTAGAGAGAAATGGGGGAAAATTTTTCTTCCTTTTCTTTTCTTGACTTTTTGCATGATAAATGATGGAGACCAACTTTGGTCTCCTTTTTCAATCCACGTTTGGAGCATTTGGGGGAAAAGGATGAAAGAAATGTGATGATTAAGTCTTAGTTTAAGAATTATCTCTTAAGGATTTTTCTTTTAAATGGTGAGTCATCACCTTAGACCATAATTAAGGCATAAGTTGGCCTTATGTGATTGGGCCACATTTTATGACATGGTGGCCTAACCCAAATTCATGGGGTGTCCACTTGGTGGGTCATACAAAACTTTTTACACAGTCTAAGTTTATACTAATAGTATTTTTTCTATACCGTCAATATTCATTTCCAGACAATTCATGAGGTCCCACAACCTCCTATACTTATTTTCATCCATCACACAATGTGATTCCAATATTGTCTAACTTTATACAGTCTAAATTATACTGACAATATTTTTCTTATATAGTCGGTATGTTCTCTATACTGCAATAGCATTCCTTATTCATTCATATTCTTCAAATAGTATTATTCATATACTGCTTTAACTTAAACAGTTCAATTCTATACTGCTTAGCCTTAAACACTCTAATTCTTGCACTGTATTACTTTTGTAGCATAATTTTCATACAACATAACTCTATTAGTGTTTTTTATACTGTATTATTCTAATACTGTATAATTTTTTAAATTATTATACAATATTTTTTTTTAAACTGTATTTTTGTCTTAACATTTGTTGCAACACATTTTACAACAATTAAGCTTTTCAACTTATTCTCATATCCTTCCTTCTTTATTTAAGACTATGACATAATTTTTATGCTTAAAAATCTCATTTTTACTCTTATAGATTTTATCATAAAAATTAGATTAAATATTAATCTTTAAGTTATTACATTTTTAATGTACTTTAAATGCTCGAATGTAACACAAGTGATGTAAAAATTACTAATAATTTAAAGGAATACATGTTCTTTTGTTGATCTGAAGTTAACTGGGCAAATGTGATCGAGAGAGGATGACACTACAAAACAATTTTTAACTACGATTGCAATCGAAATTCTTGTTAAAGATATTGTTAAATAGTTTAACAAAACTCCTAATTGGTGTTACACGTTCCCCTGTTTAGCCACATACATTTGAGGATGTGTCTTCCTTTCATGAGGCCAACTTTGATAATTACTAAATGATAATTCCCTAATCTAATTCTAAACTAGCCGAAGAATGTATTTTGTGATCCACTTTTCACATAAGCGTAAAAATCAAAGCCATTTCAGAAATAAACAACTAGTGGAAGCTTCTTTTTCCCATTAATGTTGATACATACAGAGGAAAAAAAAAGTCCATGACTCAGATTTCTTCATCTAACAAATTAAGCAAAAACTAAAAGAAAAAAAAAAAAGATAGCACAACAAAAGCACATTAAGCTAATTAAACATACCTCAAACTCCACGAACTCCACTAAAACACATATAAAATAAAGAGCCAAATAATAACTAAACTATGATCACATTACATATATATATATATATATATATATATATGTTGTTCCCTTAATAATCCATGGTAGTAGAGAATTGATTATCATCACAATTATCTTTGGAGATTGTGAAGAGATTGAGACGGCTCTCACCAAGGCGTAGAGAGTAAGCGGTTCTCTTGTAGTCAGCCCAAGTGAAAGGCCTATAAAGACAAGGCCTCTCATGTGTAACCACTTCTGAGGGAGCTCTAATCCATGCATTTAGAGGAGGAGCCGCAAAATATGCCATTGACATTCTTGACTTGTTGCAAAATGAGTTTGTTACTCTATGTCTCACGCTCACAAATCTTCCATTTGTCATTGCCTATAAATATAAATATTGCAATTAATATCACAAAAAGTAAGTTGTAATAATTATTGAAAATACATGCATGTTCATGAAACAAAAATACTTTTATTAATCTATTATTGAAATGTTGTTTCTCTGCTATTAAAAATAGAATGTTTCACCATGCGTTAAATTTTATTAAAATCATTATTTTTACCTAGAAATGCATGCTCATTGATGAGCATTTATTTTGATCCTTACAGGTTGAAACCGTTAGATTTTATTAAAATTATTTTTTTTATGGATCTAAAAAAGGAATGCATACTAACTTATGGGTATTTATTTTGGTTCTCACTGCATAATGATATATATTTTGTAATTTTAAATCTAATTAAAATTATTTTTTTTTACAAATTTAGCGGGAAAAAAATACACACTGATTGTGTCTATTTCGATTCCCACTCAAAAAATTGTTTTTTGTTTTTTTTTTTTTTTTATGGAAAGCATAGTTGAGCTGGTCATCAATAACCAAATCGCAGTTTCCAACAAAAAGAAGAGATCCTATTGGTTTGGATAAAGAGAAATCAGAAGAGTGGGGTCCACAGCTTTACCCATCACGGCAAAAGGGGGCAACTCAAAAGCTGAAGTCAGTTTTTTGGGCAGTGACTGCCGAGTCCGAGTCTGACTACACCCTCAACTTGCTTTTTCACTTAGATTTCTTCAGTCAGTTTCAACTCCCTTATCCAGGTCACCTTTTGGGATTTGTTATGATTATTATGACGCAACAGAATACAATCATACAGCTACAGCTAGAGAGGAGAGACAGGTTTATTATTATATTAAACATCTATGAATTTTCCTTTTTTTTTCTAAATATGTTGTAGCAAATAAGCTGAGGCTAGTATTACTATATACATGGAAAATACTATATGTTCCATTTGGACTCAAAATTTACTTCTCTTAGATTGATATGTATATGTGAGCTCATTTTTTTGGGGAAAAAAGTTTTTAACCTATAAAAAGTCAACACATCAGAATAGGGTTAAAATTAAGATGATATATAGAAGTGCTCTGGTTTTTGCATACTGATTAAGATACTGGCTTATATAAAGTTGACATTAACGTAGAATTAGAATCACAATTCTGCCATATGTAGCATGTACATTAACTTTTTTTTTTTAACAAAGCTGGAAATTAAATAAATAAAAAAGGACCAAGGGTACTAGCACCAACCTCTAACACGTCACCCACATTAACCCAAAAGGCAGTGGGGTCAGGGGGGACAGGGACCCACACCTTTTCCTGCAAGGAAATCTGGAGGCCACCAACATCGTTGGATCTGAGGAGGGTCAAGATCTGAGGGTCAGAATGCTCACCAAAGCCGACCTTGCAAGGAGGCGGAAGACACGTGTCATGGTGATTGTTGGTGATGATGATATTGTTTGGGTAGTGATTGAGCCTGAAGAGAGAGTCATTGTCAGAATGATTGATGAGTCTGCTGAAGAGCTTTCTGTCTGAAATACAAAGCCCATCACCCATCAGATCTAATATCTCGCTTGCCAATCCCTTAACTGCTTCTATGTACCAACTCACTGCACAGCTGTCATTTAATACACATCTCAACTATTATTATTATTATTTTTTATTTATTTATTTTTTTTTTTTTTTGCAAAGCAAAATATTTCCATATATTGAGTAACAAAACAAAGTAACAAAACATGCTACTATTAGATTAGATTACATGGTGTTTAAAAGAGGGATGGAAATCATTTATTAAAATTATTTTTATTATAGTATATAAAAGTTTTATATTGTAGTAAATATTTTTATTGTTACCTTAATGTATAAAAGCTTTACATTATTTATAATTAAATTTGTAGTAAGAACTGAGTGGTTAAAACCACTGTCAAACAGAAAAAACATATATCTTTTTTTTTTTTTTTTTTGCTGTATGTTTTTGACCGCTATATGGAAAAAAATGTATTAAAATTAAAGATTGAACCGTTTGGCTTTTTGATTGATGAGGTTTGAACCAAAAAAAACTGTTCAAATAAGTGTTTAACAAGTTTTTCGAGACTTGATTTAAACTATTGAGTTCTTGTTTTGAACCAAAAGATTTTGAAAACTGACCTCAATTGTTTTAAAATAGTATGAGCCAAAATTACCTTTTTATTTCAAACTATCGCGTTTCAAACCACAAATCAAACGGATGGGCTGCAGTAAGTTTGACACAAAGCATTGTATTAGAGCATTATAGTAAGTTTGACAGAAAGTATTTAATTGTTAGTTTTACTCAACTATTCTTTAAACGAAAGAAAAAGGTACCAACCACACTATTTTACCAAAAAAAAAAAAGAAAGTACTAACCAGCAAATATATATTCACCAGAGAGGGTCCCAGATTGACCCACCAAATTTGAAGTTCTTCGTGATGATGATGATTAGAGACCGATATGGCTAAGTATATGTGGTGTTTTTATTCTATCAAGAATTCTAATATGTCCGTTAAAAAAAAAAGGGAGGGATTTCTATTTATGATTTTTAAGATTTTAGGTTGTGATTTGATTGAACCTTCTTGATGTAACTCTGACATGTCCAATTCAGATTCTCAGTCTGTTTATGTGACAGTACGTTGTACTGCTTTCCAACCCTACCTGACTTCTTAGTTTGTTGGATTTAAATAATGAGGTGAAGTAAGGATCCACAACTTCTCTCTTTCGGATGTGTTTCAATCAAAAATAAAAAAAATAAAAAAGAAAAAAATAATAATGATAACAATAATACTGTTCTTTACGTTCAATATACTTTTGAGTTCACGTGATTGAGCTGTTTATGAATAGTACTATATCATTACTCTTGCGTTTTAATGATTAACCTTAACCTTAAGCTCAACTAAACTTATTTGTATCATAAGTTTATCAGCCAAAGAATTTCTAAGGTATGTTTTGGTTGAAAGTTTGATACTAGGTTCGATAAGTATGTTAAAAAAAAAGTTTCAATAATTTATAACAGTATAAAGTTTTTATTTATTATAATAAAAAAAATAAAAATTTATAATAATAGAAAGCCTTTATATATTCACGGTTTTTAAATTCTAACTTCAAATTCAAACTATAATTCCCTATACACACTCTGAATCACAACAGGAATTCATTTGCTCCAACGTTTTCTTAAAAAATATATAAAGACTTAATATAAATTATTGTCCCCGTGTCATTTCCATGCACAAAAACGGAAATTACACTTTGACACAAACTCTTTGTGATCAGCTAAACTGTGCTATATGTTTTAGTAATAAAGAAGTGAAAACTTGGTTAGATTAATGCAATATAATAATATATAGAGCTCATGCAAATTTCAAAAATGCATATATATATATATATATATATATAATATATCTAGCTAAAACGTGTTAAACATGAAACTATAGTTTATATGCTGACCAAAAACTAATTGTGAGTTTGTCCAATGAAAAAAAAAAAAAAAACCTAATAAGTACTAGAAGAAATTGGTTTTTTTGGTAAAGTACTTTCTCATTAGTCCTAAAGGATTTTTCTTTTTTTACGCATAATGCAACCACGGATGCACCAAAACAAAATATTACCATTAGTATCTATAGAAAGTACCACAATCCACATATATGATATATGCAACCTGGAGGCCAGTATATACACAAACATTACACACACAAAAATATCCAAACAAAAACATATATATATATGGGTTTTTTAGTGAAAGTACAAAAAGTGTCATTATATTTATCAAAAAACATTTTGGAGAGATGTAACATTATAGTCTTTCTTACGTTTTTTATTTTAAAATTTTGGTATTACGTTAAACGACATATAATGATTTTTTCTTATTCATGTTAAGTGCAAGGGACAGTCCGGAAAATACTTATATATATATATATATATAGAGAGAGAGAGAGAGAGAGAGAGAGATAGAATAGAATAAAGTACCTGAAGCTCGTGGGATTATTGGAGATGGTGTTGGAGTACTGAGAGATAGAAATAGGGTTGGTATTGAGAAGAATATATTCAACATCTCCCATATCACCATTAAATCCTATGGTTTTGAAGCCATAACCAAAAGGATTAGCTGGCCCCGCCAGTTGTTTCTCTGCCATTGGTTTGGCAAAGAAGCTTAAACTCTCTTCCTCCATTTTGGTTATAATGTCGTTTGGGACACCATGGTTTATAACCTTAAAGAAACCGAACTCCTCACAAGCTTTGACGATGAGCCTAGACACTTCTGATCTCTCGGGGGATGAAAGATCAATGGTGGGAAGCTCGATGTCATCATTGATTTTCTCTATGTGAATTGGGTTCAAAGGACTTGGTACCACCATATCTATACTCTGTATATCTAGAACGTGTGTGTGTGTGTAATGAATGCGTTTAGAGTGGATAAGGGTTGTAGAGAGAGATTTGAGGAAAAAGCTTGTTGAGCTATATATGTATATGTATACTTATATGCATGTAGAATATGGTGATGTAGAAGCAGAAAAATAATGAACAAGAAGAGTTAGAGAGAGAGAGAGAGAGCTTGTTGAGCTTGGGGAGGTTTTGAGTTGGAGAAGTAGTAGTGATGACGGAATATTTATTGGCGAGAGAGAAGAGAGAGAGAGAGGGGGGAGGGGGGGGGGGGAGGGAGGGGGGGAGGG